>JAWPHD010013186.1:0-70280 GCA_037043455.1 Cyrtodaria siliqua
CTCGGACCACGTAATGAAGTTGTATTTATACATGGTCTTTAACAAAAAGTTATGAATAATGATTAGCGAGAGGAGTTTTGCAGTGTTGCAATAATATCATATAATAGAATATATACTGAAAGGAACAAGAAACGCATAATGGGTACTTCCGCTATATATTGTATGTTTAATATAATGCTAATCGAATGGTACAGGGCGACATAAGGACTGTTCTTTCAAAAAGAAGGTTTAAACAGCACCGAACACACCAATGGTTACTCCATTAAAGTTTCATTATCGACAAAATGCGCATTTGGCTCAAGCAGGTGAGCAAACATAGGTTTCAAACATTGCAATCTCTTAACATTAAACACAATACTGAAATGGCTAAACTTTTCAAGCGAAACTTCAACATTTATGAATTTCGTGTAACAAAGTATATGATTAACAGGTCTACTGCATGACAGAGTTGTCCTTTCTGTAATTAGTTGTAGCCCCTTTTTGTACAAAACACGTTGAGATATATCTGGAATATTACGTAGAATTAGGTCTATCTAATAGTGTAGTATAGGCAACTTTTTATTATGCGTTTATTTTTCCTTTCAGTATATAACTTATACTAATTGATTGGAAACGTTTACTTTCCCATTTAGGTTGCGTTGCTGCCAATCGTATGGTGGCTGATTTCTGCTAGGTCGTCTTGTCGTCTTGGCGACCACGCAAAAAGACGACAAAACAGCATTTTGCGGGCGCCAAGACGACAAAACGACAAAACGACGGATTTCACGCGCCAAGAGGACATTTGAAAGGCGCCAAAATGACAAATAAATGTGGTGAGTTTTATGTATGCATGGTAGTTAACGTTTAGTCTATTGAAAGACGGTGGTTGTTATGCAGGAATTGCTTGATATCTTCAGAAACCTCTATCGATATGGTCGAAATTTCAGATGGGAGGGGCCCATTACAGGTTTTCAGTTGGGAAGGGGACCATTACAGGCCTATGTTACATGTATAAAAAAAGCCCCGTGTACTTGAAGCTAAATAACTAGCGGCACTTCCACGCGTAGCCACATACTTAATCCATGCCTGTGGCTATCACGTCATAAATTCATATTCATATGTTTAAAGCATAAATTCCCTTTGAAAAAAAGGTTTAAACTGGAAGTAGATAGAAAATGACAATTCTAACTCAGTTTAATTTGAACCACGAACACCACCTAAAATAAAAAAAATAAAAAAATAGATTTTAACTTAAGAAATTAATTTTCCCATCGTCGTGTCCCACTCACTCTGCACCTCCTCTCCGTCCCTCCCACTCTACCCTCCTCTCCGTCCCTCCCACCTCCTCCCACCCCATTTCGAAAAAAAAAAAAAAAAAAAAAAATTGGAAATGATTTAAATGACTAATATAAAGTAATAAATATACAACGTCGAATATGAAAAGTATGAATATGAAGGAATTGACCGCCATTGCTAAGCAGCAAGACGTACGAGGTTATTACAAGGGTAGGAACGTACGTCACGGACACCTGCAATTCTGATAGCACGTACACGTGCCAACGCTCGATTCGCTGAGTAAAACCTTCTTTTTTTCTATGAATTCAATGGTATTTGTAAAATTGAACTGGTGCAGAGAAGGAAGCTTGCTCTCAATTATATGTAAATGAATGTGACTTTCAAAAGCATTTACGGTTAAGTCCTGAAAACGCGACAAAGTCAATTTGAATTCTAATAGTGCGTACACACAAACCACTTGACATTTGAAAACTTGTTAAATTTGGTCTTATTTCAACTTTTCTAAGTGAAAAGAAGCTGAGCCGGAGATTTGTTACTCCAAGCCGTTTTAGATATGCAATGTTCCATGTCATTATTGCCTTGTTTGAAGACGTTCAGACGGAATATTAGACACGATAGCGCGTACGAAGTGAGAGTTTGAGAAATAGCACGTACACACAACATGAATAATTGAGAAAATGATAGCGCGTATATAAAATTGCATGTGATTGGGTAGGTACATTATGACATTTCTCAAATCATGCCTATACATTTTTATTAATAGTGTACACATTTACATGTCAGAGGCAGTCCTCAGTGAAGTCAACTTCCCCAATAAGGTTATAAGTCTGGCACAATAAAAACGGAAAAGGATTCATATCCCCCAATCACAAATCACTATTACAACATAACTACAATGACAGACGCAATGAATGCGATAAACAATACATTTATTAGTGGAAATGAAAAAAATATTATTTGCTCTGCGAGCGAAAAAACACATGTGCAACCTCCAAATGATAGCCATTTTAATCTATGTTACGTCATAGCCTTAAAATAGTACTGTATGGTATGTTTTGCAAAATAACATTTTGCATACGAACAAAAATATGTAATAAATATATATTTTAGAAAGTGATATATCAAACACAATCACATATAAATGAATGCTTTACAGTGAAATATTTTACCAAATATTAATAATTTCACGCAAGTAACATACACACGCATGCCTTCATTTTTAACATAAGCGTATCAATTGGGTGGCAATATGAATTTAAGTGGAATAATCTTATATGATGCGTACAGTTATCGATACTACAGGCTAGTGTATTTAAATCGTTCAATATAATATTGTACGGTCATTAATACACTTGTTTGATCGGAGAGAGTGAATTCGAGACTTAAAGTGGCAGTATTTGCACGTGATATGAGTATATATTGTGACCAGAACGGCAGCTTGAGGTTGCACGTGATTTTCAATGTAAAATGAGTTCAGTGTAGACGGTCTTTCGTGTCGGATAGGATTGACAGTTATTGTTTCTTGTAAAAAGGTACACCTTTTATTATTTAACAGAGCCGTTTACATTTTAATGTGTCGTAGAGATATTATTAGGTTTCTTTATCTGTGTTCGACGTGTCTGTTGTATGAACGCATGAGCGAAGATATAGAGAAAAGAAACGTAGTGTTAAGATTGGTGTCCCTTTCCTCAATATATGCCGTTTATAGCTCTATGTTTGTGACCACATTCTAATGTGACATGGAAACAGGCAACGTGCATCAACTTCAGGTGCGGCGTTGAATACAAACTTTTCAACATAACGTTGACAACTGCAATTAACAATTCATATTGGAAGGTACCCTGTATAAAGATACAAGACTACGAAGAATGCTACATGTTAAACCAACTTTACTGTTATTTATTTGTAAACTGCGAACATAGAGGAATATTTAAAAGACTGATAAGTAATAAAGTCTGCCTGAACGCCTGTCGGGACAAGCAATTAATTCGAAAGTCATCAACTTGTTTCAACTAAGGGTTCGCCAACTTTACAAAGTGGGTGGGGTACTGTGAATATTATAATGTAACTTTTCTTAAAAATGGTAATATTACATAACTGGATATTTTCATATTGTGTCATATATCAATAGAGAAGCATTATAAATGTAAGTGTAATTCATAAAAGCAACACATTGACCGAAAAGCTTACAATTTCTTTCAGTATGCCAGGTGCGCTGTATCTGTCGATATTGACATGTTATAGTGAAAGTAAACATATAAATGCCAAGTTTAATATATGTTTTACAATATACAAGAGATAAAAGTAGAACTAAAATGCCAAATAAATGAATCATTATTAATTACAGACACATACCTCTCATAAAAAAATAAAAAATATCATCACAGAATGCATGCCAAAAGTAGTGCAAAGTTCAGGTATGGTGTCCCAAAGATGGCATAAATACATTTTTGGTGCATTTTATTTTCTCCATACATGCCATAGTTTCAATATCCTGAAGGCATATTTACTGTTCTTTTGTGTCCACCACAAAGCAGAATAACATAAAACTATGGAAATCTTGAGCATATTGATAATATGTGCCATACTAACTTCAATGAGTAGGCCTTTAATGAACGTCAGACTTAACTTTGACTTGAGTCCATTTATTGTGTCTTAACTATATGTAAAATTGAAAATCAGTTAATGGTTTTCCTTCCTGAAGTTTGCTGCATATATGTATTATGATAAATTGCATACGTCTTATAATAATAACCACTGTTGGCTGGGTGGAGTATTGTCATCACTGCAAGACAGTGTTCGCGCATAAATTGATGTGATGAGACTATACCTATTCCACAAACACATGACATATTTACTGAAGCTAGTCAGAGTCCTTAATGTACGCAAATCCAAACAGTATACCTTAAATATCTGCAAACTTCAATAAGCCTTTCTTGTAATCCTCATGAAGGTTGTCTACTTCAGTGACTGAATCTTCACCGTTATAGAGGACATCATACACAGCACCAGGCATGCCATCTTTTCCTGCCAAGACCAAAAAAACTATTCCATGCAACAGAATGTGAAAACCTTTACATTGTATCTATAGTTTGAAATATTTCATCTGAGATTGTGTATGTGAAATGAAATGGGATTTTACATCCCTTTAACACATCAGAACAGGCTACATATATAGAGACAGCAGCCTAAGAGGGTGATGATATGAAGGATGAAGTTTCCCTTCAGACCTGTCCGCCAGAGAGCAACCCACATGGAACGGAGGTTTGTTAATCCAAAGCCAAGGCCATATCCTCTGAGCTACTGAGCCAAATATGCAAGTAACATTGGTGTGATATTATGCAAACACAGTTACCGTTGCAAAAACAACTGTACAAAAGAAAACCTTTTCAAAATGAAACCCATTCAGCATGCAATTGAAATGTATGGAATAAAATCATTATGCATCTGTATTAAAAGAGCTAACGCATTAGCATCTGTTTTCTATCATTTGTGTTGTGTGTATGTCAACATTCATAAATATATGTAAGCAGTCAATTAATGTAGCATTGTCCATCTGCTTTGGTTAGCTCTGGTGTTAGATTATCTGCTTGTTAGTGTGAAGGTTGCATGTGTTTTGGACCCTCTGCTTGGCTGTAAATTTGTCCATTTTGTTATTTAGCCAATCATGCGCCAACACATATTGCCTTAGCCGGTGCTACGAGGCGTAAGAGGTGTTGCACTATACATTACTGTCATGAACACACTCATTAAAACCGAGTCTGCTACTTTCATCTTTTGTTCGTGTTTGTTGCTTCCAAAGGATCCACATTTCAGTATTTATTGCACTTGAAAGCAGGCTTTGTGGCTTACTGTGCCAGTGCTGTAACCTCTGTTCTATCGAGGCACACATGTTATTTGACCTGTAGTTTGCTACATAAAGTACACATGTATAAACAAATAAAGACATCAACCATGACTTCTGAATGTTACAAGAAACAAGGAATTTCCACCAAAAGCAGGTTTTCCATTTCAAATGCTATGACAGTACTGGTAAGATGAAAATGAAGTAACAAAATGCAAGTTTTGTTCCAATATCTCATTCCCAACTAAAGTTACAGAGCGGAAACCGTTTATCGAATTTTAGTAGCAAAGACCTTGAACCCAGTGATCCCAAATGCAATCCCAATGTTCCTTTTCATATAAGCTACCTACATAGCAAGTTGCATTCTAGTATCTCATTACTTAAGTTATTGAGCAGAAAATGTTTTTCTATTTTTAGTAACAGTGACCTTGACGTCAGTAACCTCAAATGCAAATCGAAACCTTCATTTCCATATAAGGTACATACACAGCAGTTTTCGTTCCAACATTGCATGCAGAACTGAAGTTACTGACCAGAAACAAACAGTCTGATGTTGCATGCACGCCCGTCTACCAAACGACATACCCGAATGTAATAACCAAAGAAAACCTGGTTAAAATATTTCTGACAAACAATTAATCAGAAAATAAAACAAAATGTCCATCCCTTTTTGGGAATGACATTTTTTTATTGCTATAAAAATATTTATTACACATTATAACAATTTCACATAACAGGTCAATGGTACACAGATTCCCTGCTTTAGCGCAGTTACACGGTGACGATGTTTACAATTGTTGTTGACCTTATACTTTGGAATTATAAAGGGGTGTTCGTGGCCGAGTGGTTAGAGTCTCTGACTTGCAATCATTTGCCCCTCACCGCTGTAGGTTCGATCCCTCATGGGCCTAGGAATCTTTATGTGAGGAAGCTATCCAGCTGGCTTGCAGAACGTCGGTGGTTCTACCCAGGTGCCCGCCCGTGCACGAAAATTGCCCGGAGGGGCACCTGGGGTCTTCCTCCACCAGTGGAAGGTGGAAAGTCGCCATATGACCTTAGCTGTTGGTGCGACTATAAAATCCAATTCAATTGGAATTAATAAGCCACAGTTGTCAGGTAAAATTTAACGGACACACGGAAGTACAATGCCACAATACCTCAATTACATTGCACACTTATCTATTCTTCTGAAACATACGACTCACTACAGAAGCATATGAAAGTTCAGCCAAAATGAATGTGAATGGCTTTTTGTGTGAAAGGTGCATACAAGTATTTAGTTTAAATCTTTGGAAAACCTACCTTTTATAAATGACAGGACCAAACCACCATACCACTCTGTCGTGTTAGTTTGCTCATCTATGCACCACTTAAAATACGCCTGCCAACAAATCGCACATGAACTGCCCGACGACCTCTGCCAAAGTTGCATTCATCTACCTGGTATAACAAGTAAGGGTAAGAATAATTACTCCGACCATTATATATTTCTTGAAAATATGTAGGCTGTTGAGGACTTGAAATATGTCTCACTGAAAAGAAACATTACATCTTATTTCAAAATCAGTTGTTGATATAAATCATTTCCATTTTACTTTATGAAATAAAACGGTCAAAATGGATTATTGGAAATAAAATGTTCTGAATAGGTCATATATACAAAGGCTATCGAGTTTAAAAGTAGCATGTACGATTTGTTGAACCTATATACATGATATATTTCGAAAGTGCGCGAGTATACATGTAAATCATCCTATAACTGATTATATACATGTATTTGCATATAGTATTGATTTGCCTTTTCTGAAAACATGTATTGGGTTACATGGCAGTTCGGTAAAACTTGAACTGTTTCAGGAGCACCTGGGCTATATGAGTAGCACACAGAGTAAAGGGAGTCCTTGCCGAATTCAGCAGATTATTTTATTAACTTAACAATTGTGTGTTGCCAAAAAACACAATGCAAAGTCACGACAGGCCAGTATACTAGTAGAAAGTAAAGGACACCTATAAAATATATGTTATAACTACAAGTGGATGGTGAATACATTGGTGATTACACCGTAAGTACATCTGTGAATTTGCACGAGTGTGGGGACAGACGTCGACAACTTATATATGGTGATGCTGCAGATATGTTTCTCCTCAGCTAACATAAACTTTCACTTTTGACTTATATGTGCATGTTTATCATTCCAACTTACCTGTGATGGATTGCCAATACTTGTTGATGGTGTCTCAACTGCTGTTTGTGTGTGTCGGACCTGTAAATGTAAGTAAATGACACAATAAGGAAATATTATACAACTTTAAGGTACTGGATACAATATCAAAAGGTGTCACTGGTAGTATAAGTTTATATGAAACAGCCACAATGTTAATATTAACGATTTACATCATGATAGGAAGAATTCAGCAGTTTACTACTTCAAATTACAGTAAATCTTCATCTTTGCGGTCGAAGGCTGAATGAGGTTGCATTGTAAACCTGCTCGCCAATCATCGTGTCGGGTTCAAATCCCATTGGTAGCTGAACTTGTAAGTGTGGAAGTGTAAATTGTTACGGATGGCGGCAGATATACAGTACTGTCTCTACCCCGAAACAATGGAGTGGTCTGCCGCTAACACAAAAATATCTACCATCACATATGGCCTAAAATGTGCTAACAATGCCGTAAATACCATTGAAACAAATCAAATCACCTTTTCTCTCATCAGGAAATTATTCTAAACAACCGTCTGTTACTCGTGCAAATAAATTCTGTTGAAATACTTTATTTCCTCGTGGCAGGAGATTCATGATGAAATACAATCTCAGTATAGGTAATTATGTAAAAAAAACATGCAAGCATGTCAATTTGTCGAACGATTATTACATCTGATTTATAAGCAGTAATAATTATAAACTATAATTGTTTGCAAAATAATATAACGGTAATAAGATACGTTTCGTACCTGGGCTGCATTCACTGCACTTGTGGATGGTGTATCTATAGACTTGTCAGCATTTACTGGTAAATGAACATTCTTTTCCTGGAACTGAAAATTAGAATGCGATGTTATATTATTAAAAGAACAAAAACATATTTACACGCAATATTTTCTAAAATAATAATATATATATTACGACAATAATTGACGTCTATAATATATCTGTACTTATACCAAATCCTTACCAGTATATAACGTATATTTAGTGACAGTTTATTTAGCTTTAACTATTGCAATTATATTCTATTCAATGACTGTTACCTCGGCTGTCTGAAATGTAATTAGATTAGATTGGCGGGGCTGTAATCAGTAATTTATAAATTATGGGACGTCCACAGTAATCTCGGCATACTTTCATGTTTTTGAAAGTACACTATATACCTTTGATCTTAACTTTTGGCGTACGTTTTTTGGGACGTAATTTACAGCCGTATGCTCATTACCGAAAGCCATGACTTATTATATATATATGGAAGAAATAGACTGTTGTTTAATGGCTCATCAACACAGTACAGGTTATTTAGAGCTGCCCCACATAGAGGGGAACGTACATAGAAATTCGGGAACTGTGCCCTACTGTTATTATCGAATAGATTCCTATGTTTCTTTCTCGGAGGAAAGACCGATACACGAGTCCACTCGGTTTACGTCCCCATCCGATGGACGAGGCTAAGGGAAAGTGTCTTGCTCAAGAACACACCGACGAAACTCTTTTTTTTTTGGTATCCTTATGCCGGAGTATGTTCCGTAACGTGGCAGCGTAAGCTCTGGCAGCAGAAATTTCGAGTAAAACACTCAAGCTTAGGCAGCATTTTTTTCTCCCACAGATTTTTGTCCTTGTAAATCCTCTCAATGTATATATCATACGGATTTGTCCTGCGCAAAACAAAATCACACCAATCCTTATTCATAATATTAAGCTGGCCTTGAATTTGATAGTAAATGTGATGTTTCTTTTTAAGTGTTGTTGATGTTCCTATTTTCTGGAGTGGAAAGTTTGGCACTTTATTAACTGCTTCTGTAATTGTAAATTTGTTATTTTGAAGCAAGTTTTTGATTTCCAATAATCCTTCTTCATTCTCTTTAATGACCAAACCATCAGTGGATGCTGCTAGAAATGGGTGACTTTTACAAATAACCAGTCCAACTTTTGATACCACAGTATTTTTGCCACTACTTTTTTGATTTTTATACTCGATTACCGTGTTGTCTTCTTGTGTTTAACCCCTATTTCCATGAAATTTGTTGTACAGCAAAGTCTTAACAAAACAAGGTGATATATTATTGCTGCGTCGACTCATTACAGATCCAAAGTTTGAGCTGGTCAGTCTACAATGCCTTTCTTTTTTCCAAAGATTGCATCTACTTTGATCTCTCGTGTTTTCTTCAATTTGTTTTAATTCACTGTCTGTTTTGTTCAGTTTTTCTAAAAATGTTGTTCACAATTTAGCTAGTTCTTCTTTTGTGACATCCTGACTATCATCCAGTTGACTTCCGTATGCAGTTTTAGCCTTCTTTGTTACACGTTGTTGGAAACTTTGCAATTTTCTTTTTCTCCGAACAGTATTGCTCTGTGGCTTTGCCTGATATTTTTTCGCTGCTTGGATTTTTTTGGTAGCAAATCGAGAGAACTTGTTAAAATGTGTCCCTGCTTGCACTCCAGTCACCTTTTGAAAAGTCATCGCGGACCATGCTGGTCCTAAGTTCTTTCTTAGGGCTCCACCATAGCATCTTGTGTTCCATGAACCCCTAGAGCATCTATTTATAAATGTGCCCCCATCAAATTTGGCCCTTATAGCCATCCAGCTTTCAGCAATATTGGTTGTAAAATTGCCTATCAATCTTTCGCTCTTATCTGCAACGCGATTCAATATTATCGACACATCTTGGATAATTTTCTTCATTTCGGACATATTAACCGTACGTTTGCATGCTGCTCTAGACTGCTGTAATTCTTCATCACTGGGCAACTTCCAGAACTCAAATTGGGCCTGAAAAATGTCATCAAATGAGTCGGTATCAATGTCTTCGGTGTCATCCTGCTCCTCAGAACTGTTAACGTTAGACTGAGATTTATTGGTTTTACAGAAATCTGAACAATTTTTGTGAAATCCAAGAATGTGATATATGGAATGTTTGATGTCATGCCTCAGAAGTTTAGCATTTCGATCCTGACTTCTCATTTTAATAGCACATCGTATAGCAGTAGTCAAGCGTACTCTATTTAGCTTTGTTAGTTTACCCTTTCCTTTAAAATGTTTTTTTTCCTGCACAAGACGTTCCAAGTTTGTTCGTATACACTTGCACGTGTGATTTGCACATTCAAGTTTCCTTATATGTCCACCCCAAACTGGAATACTTTCTTGCAGTTTTGCATATACGGAACTGTCTCCATCTGCAATCAATCGCATATAACGGACACCATGTACATGTCCTGCCTCTAAAAAACCACTTACAATAATGTCCGCCTCCATCGCTTGTGAGCTTTCATGCCAATTTTTAAAGCATACATGTTCTTTTGCATCACATGTTTTGGATTTTGCTTGTGAACAAACAACGCACTGTTTATTCCTCACTCCCATGTACAACAACTTCTGGGTTTCAGCTCCAAAGATCACACCTACTCCACCTAAAGCGTTATATGTATGCTTATGAGTCCTCTTTGACCAACCCCCGTCACAAATTACAGTGATAGCTGGAACACCTTGAAAATAGTCCCCCTGTTCAATTGCCATCCTTTTTTCTTCCGCCCCAGCCTTTCTCATTTCTTCCACTAAAACATCTTGCCACCAAATATCAATATCGTGTTCAATTTTGGTAAACATCTTTTCACTAATGTGAGGTGCATCCATTGTGGAAAGAACTTCATTCAAGTCCGCATGACCACCGCCTGAACTAACTGATCCCCATACCGCACGTACATTTATGTCATACTGGCCGTTCGATTGTTTGAAACTGTTCTCTATGCGGAACTTTTCATTGCAACCTGCACATTTGGCTAAAATAACACTAAATAGTCCAGTCTGACATATTTCCGAGCATAACATAAATGGGTCTTTGCCTTCTCTTGCTAGATTCTGAGCTTGTGAGCATAAGCAGACATGTGTTGTGATATTTAAAACATGTGTTTTTAAAAGTCCCAAGTTCATAATTCTATAGCCGCACAATTCTGGCTTCTTCAAAACTAATTTCAGGGATGTTTCCCCTAAACGACAAAGTTTGCTGCCCTTGATTTTCATAATAGGAATTCTACGCACACAAAATATATTTACATACTTTCCATTGTGCAAAGTTACCTTTCGTACTAACTGGTCGGTACTGTGTTTTGTCTTGTGCAACTATCTTTATTTTCTGTTCTTGTTTCAATATCTTGCTTTTTTGCTTTTGTATCGAAAGTTTAGAATGCCTACCACATGCCTGTCCAAATCTCCTTCTCAAACGATTTTTCTTTCCTTTAGTGTGTTGTCCCATTTTCAAAACAATTCAATACTCACTTTGTTACTAAATATATAGAAAGAATTTGCTCTGAACACATATTCCGAATGTATTATTTAAACTAAAACAAGATTTTTACACATGGTTCACCATACTTTGTTATCATTTTCAACCGAACGATTTGCACGAGATTTACTACAATGAACATGCAGTAGTAAATATTTGTTTACATTATGACCTATAATAATAAAGGCATATACCTATCATATGCATACATATCATGTCAATCAGACAAAAAGGTTTTGCTAAGAACCTATGATACTTTGTTTACAAACACATACTTACCTACTTTCACCGTAAAATCGTAATAAATCAATAGAATTTATACAAATGTTTATGCCCAATATGTTAACGGAAATGCCCTAAAACACAAACCGGAGGTGTGCATATATTCCGACGATTGTACAAAGTAACACCGAATATGTATAGTATTATTTTCCAAAGAAAACTATAAATACTGGTATCATTGTTTCACATGTTTTATCATAGCATACATTAAACAGGTAAAGCTGAATGAGAAAAAATATTAGAAAATCGATGTTAAAACAAATTACATGCGGACAACTTCGGTCTATATCCACCACTTGAAAAAACAAATCGCAACATGCGTACACTGCGTAGTAATCCATTGGTGGTTAATCGGCCATCCTTTTTCCATGCAGCGTGAGAAAAAATGGAAAGATGAACATAACCTCAATATTCCAGGCGGCCATCTGCCTTGATTTACAGTATAAAGCTATTTTGGCAGTGCAGTCTGAAAGCTTCCTGTGTTAAATTCAAACTACGCATGATGTCAACTACCTAATATCGCTGATAAATGGTAAATTAGCTTACAATCACTTACCTCGTATTTGTTTACATTTTTTTATGAATGATCAACATGGCCGATTTAAAAATAACCGGAGTGGGCGATAATATTTCAGTATTTCCAGATAACTGTTGACGATTTCGAATTAATACTCTAAGATATTGTTAATCATTGTCTATACATTTAATCTAAGCCAATTTTTTTTTATTATGTTCAGTAATTATATTGTTTGCAGGGAAGTCCTTTACCCTATTGTTTTCGTTCACGCTAATTAAGTACCCACATATTGACATTTTTACTTATGACTAAAGTGAATTATACTCAATGTTTAATATGAAAGGTGTGTTACATATTTTCAAGACTGTCTAGTTATTTAGGTTTCAACACCTAATACCCCACCCACTGGAAAGTCATTTCAGAACATTGGCGAACTCTTAAGTAATCACAGCGATGTTGCGACTGCACTGCCGGTACAATAGTGCAAAACGGAATATATGGTGGATCGGTGGCACATCTGTTCAATACGAATGAATGAATGAATGAATGAATGAACGAACGAACGAACGAACGAACGAACGAAAGAACGATCGAACGAACAAACGAACGAAAATGGAATAAAGAATGGTGTTTTACGGTCGAGGAATACTTAGGGGATATTGCGAAGTGATGAAACAAGAAATGAAATAGTAATTAAAATTATTGAAAATATATGAAGAAACAAGCAATGGATGATGTGGTAGTAATATAAACTATATATATTAAACGCACAAAAAGTAAATAATATCCATGTGCCGTTGTAAAAAATGAAATTGATGAAATTAGAAAAACCGGTCTTCAGTATAAAATATATTCCTTGCCTTTAATTGCCGCTCATTAACTACTGAATCTTCGCTAATTTACTCTCCGTACACAAAGAGAAGTACACAACAAGTCAATAATATCCTTGTGTCGTTGTATACAATAAATCTGCAGAAATTAGGAGAACATGTCTTCAGTATATTACAATAATATTTACACTGAAGACATGTTTTTCTAGTTTGTTCTATTTTATTACTTATTAAACTATATATTAAAAATACAAAGGAAATATCAATGCTTGGACACTCTTCCGGTTTTATATTGTAATACACTTAGAAAAAGTACTCCGATTTTGGATGGTTATAATTATTTCAATTTTTTAGTTCTAGATTTTTTATTTACATTTATAATCTAGCACACCAACAAAATCAAAAAAAATACGGAGGAGAAATAAAAATTGGATTAGACATTAAGCGTTAACGTCAAAAACGTAATTTTCAGACGTGTTTCTCTGTTGAGTTATATCAGTAATTAATGTTATAAAATATTATAATTTTCCGAGAGGCCACTAGCTAGTTAATAAAAACAAAACATAACACGAATTATCTGAAATGAGTTGAAAACGACGTCATATATAATCCTAAATTGACGTTGTCGATCAAATGTGAATGCATTGCCTTAGTGGATGTTTGTACATTTGATAGAATTGTGCAATAAAGAGTCCATAAACATATTGGAAGGATATCCCATAATGAAATTATTTTTATAGTCACTTTAAGTTGGCTTAAATAAACAACGTTACGTACACTGTTTACGTTTAGTCTCTATCATCCAGACACACTCAAGCTGACTGCGAGCGCTAGCGTTTGGACTTCTTTGAGAGAAGTCTCGCGAGAGGTCTGGATGATCGAGACTATTTACGTTACGTTATCTTCGATATATTGAATCTTAATGGAAATTAAATCGTGCATACAATTTATGACTTGATTATCTCTTAAAAAATAGCATAAGCCATAGTATGTGTGTTTTTTGAAAATTGACGTCAACGTTTACGCCATGGTAACGTAAGAATTAACGATCTTATACCAATGACAGTAAATCAAATTGTCAAAGATATGTTTGTTATGCATATATGCCAAATTTCATCGTCATAGGTTGCTTTTTGTTGACTTTCATTAATTAAATGTTGTCGGAGAACTTATAACATTTTTTTAGTGTATAGCGAGGTACATATAATTGATTTTCATTCGGTTGAACATTAAGATGGATAATAAAATATAAGATAATTATAATTGCCAACACAAACCGGCCGATTTTTCCAGTTGTTCATATGAAACACATACAAATAAAATGCGGATTATTTCACTGAACACGCACAATTAATATGCAACTGAATCACATTATGACGTTTTTCATTTGCATTTGGAGTGAGACCAGTTACTATTCCAGATAATCTGCAGTCGCTTTAAAACCATGCTGGAAAACACTCTGGAACCAAGTGTCACCACTGTGAAACGTGTGGTAAAATGTTTCGGTACAAAAGCAATTACTTTCGCCATAAGAAGGTCCACGAAGGAAAGATTTTTGATTGCGGTCATTGTGTCAAGGAATTTCAAAGCAAGTCAGCTCTCATTGACCACGTAAAATGCGTTCATTTCATTAATGTCCGTAAGTGTAATGTTTGTCACAAGATATTTAGCTTGCATAAAAGTTTAAAGGCACGTCATATCTAGAAACATTATGCTCCAAACAATTAAGAAGTTGTATAACAAAAATAAGATTATCCGCTCATTGTTTAAGAATAGAAACAGGGAGATACTCAAGAGGGAGAACAGAGAGAAACGAAAGAGTGTGCGAAATTTGTAACACTAACGATGTTGAAGACGAGTACCATTTTATTTTGATCTTTACTACTTACTCTAACATAAGAAACAAATACATTCCTAAATATTACACAACTAGACCAAGCATGTTTAAATGTGTGGAATTGTTGCAGTCATTAAACAAAAAGATTATTCTTAGTTTAATTAAGTAATTTATTTCCGATGCACTTGTATTAAGGCTATCTACATCCATTTTAACAGACTAAAAAAGACACTAGATATCTTATTTTTAAGAACATCCTCGTTTATCATTGACATACCATAATATGTGTATGTTTTTGATTGTTTAAATATGTATGAAACAAAAAAAAAACGTAGTGATGATTTTGTTGTATTTGCAATGTTAATATTTGTCACGTGTGTGTATATTATAATTATCATATATTTGTAATGATGAAAAACTGTAATAGTTTAAGTCAATAAAAGTATCTATCTCTATCTATACCATCATAAACGCAAACACGGATGACGCGGAGAACACATTCCATGTCATCATGCAGAACTAGTGGTGGGAAGAATGACGTCAGATACTCTTTCGGATAGTTAATTGGAAATAAAACAGTACCCGTAAAGGTGACATTACTAGGTTGTTACACGATCCTTAATATTCAAGTTTTACTAACACACATTTTACAGATCTTTTATTTTCACCTGATAGATATTGTATTGTTTTCCATCACCTGTCTAGCTACATAAGTAGCAGTTTAGTTTACGCAATTGTGACCATAACTCACTTTTAAAGTGGTACACCCGATTCTTTTCTCGCATTCAATATATAGCTCTTTGCGGCGGCGGCGGTGTTGACGGCGGCAGCAATACTTGCTTTATGATTTTGCATTTACCTTGCCGCTTTCTAATATCTTTAATAGTGCTTATTCAAGCAATCGCTAACGGCCTCAGAATCTCAGTGGATAAGGCCTTATGTTTAGAGCTTCAGACCTCTGCACCGCGTGGGTTCGCTTCCTGTCGAAGCCATGTCTGATGGGAGACTTCATCTTTCATATCATCTCCCACTGAGGTTACTGTCACAATATAACCTAATATGATGTGTAAACGGGACGTACAACTCCTCTTCATTCATTCAACCAAACGCTACGTTCGGCTTCAATGTCTCAGACACTCATGTTCCATAACAATGGCCCCTTTTTCGACTGAGGGGTTCCTTTATGGTATAGTTTCGCGTTGAGGTTGTTGCAATTTTAATATTGTATTAAACTTTGCTAACACCTTTTATCTATCTTCAGTATCATCGATAAACATTTTCCATAAGTGAGGAAAATTGTAAGCATTTTTTTTTGCATAATAAAGGTTATTTCTTGACACCAATATATGTCAAAAACTTATTGGTGATAGGCGGACTTTCTGGTGTAGTAGAATATAAAAGTTTAATTATTTGATAGCAACGTGTGTTCCATGTCTGAATATGAATTCGCTATTGACATGCTTCGTGCATTGGCCACTTTGAATGAACACAAGTGTAGAATTATTATTAATGTATACTTGGACCATTCCATTTGTGATACAAAGTGGTGTTTTGTGGAAATTATTGATGAGCACACAGGCAATGTAAATTCTGATCAGCCTGTGAGTTACTCGCACGCTGATCTGGCTTTACAATGGGTACGAAGGCTACTGTGGTTGTCCCTAGCAGGCTAAGAGTTATGTATACTTATTTGTGGTAAGTAAGCTTTCTATACGCCCGTTTGAAAACGGGACGTATTATGGTATGGGGTTGTCCGTCCGTCTGTCCGTCCGTCCGTCCGTCCGTCCGTCTGTAACCAATTGAGCATAGCGGACGATAATTTCGAAACCGTAACACCTACACTCATGAAACTTGACAGGTACATTGCCCTATGTGAGAGGAGGATGATCCCTATTGTTTTTGGGGTCAGTAGGTTAATGGTCAAGGTCACCATGAGCGTATACAGAACAAAACATTCTGGTTGATAACTTTTAAACCATAATACCTATACTCATGAAACGTCATACATGCATTGGCCTTGGTGAGTAGAGGTTACGTTTTGTTTTTGGGATCAGTAGGTCAAAGGTGAACGGCACCATGACTATATATAGAAAAACACATTCTGAACAATAACTTTAAAACCATAATACCTATACTCGTGAAACTACATGGGTACATAGGTGAGATGAAGATCCTTTAATGTTTCGGAGTCAGTATGGAACAAAAGAATTTGCAACTGAGTATAATAATAATGATTTTTATCTTTAAAGCTTTTTATAAAAAAAAAAAATGTCACCAACCTATTGAAATTTAAGCACAAAATTTAGTGATATATTGCCCTAGGTCAGAAGAGGAACCTTATTATTTTGGGGGTCAGTATTTATGTAGGAATGTTGCCTGCACTATATACACCCGGCAAAAAAAAGTTCTGCACACTTGGGGTATTTGGGTTATAAAATGAAAACTGTATTTCATACGGATATGTTTTATATATCATAATAAACAAAAATTCAAACTTAACAAATAGGCAAAAACAGAATGAAAATCCATTCACTAGTTCATTAGTAATCCATTATCAAAGTAGACAGGGGTCAACAGTCAAAAATGGCCAAAATACAGTATTTCTGTCAATAATGTGTGTATCCACCTTGGTGTGCAAAACACTCGGCTATACGTCTCCTCATTGAATCCACTAGACGGCGAATGTTCTGTTGAGGAATCAATGCCCACTCTTGCCGAAGAATAGCTGGTAAGTGCACAAGCCTAGTGTGTTGGTCGATGCGTTTGTATACAGCACGGCCAAGAATGTCCCACACATGTTCAATGCAAGCCAGATCAGTGACATTGGCGGCCAATCCATTCGTTGAATACCATTCTGTGTAAGAAAATCCTGTACAATTCGTGCACGATGTGGTGTCGCATTATCATCCTGGAATACAGGTTGTTGGATGCCCATTTGATGCATATATGGTAGAACGTGTGGCCTTACAATGTCATCAATGTATCGACGGCCGTTCAGATTGCCCAGCACAATAACAAGGTCAGTCCTACCATTTGCGCTTATTCCAGCCCAGGCGATTACACTTCCTCCATTATACGCAGTAGCTGGCACAACAGTAGGCTCCGAGTGCCTCTCTCCTCGTCTGCGCCATACACGAATACGCCCGTCAACTTTTCTAAGACAAAATCTAGACTCATACGAAAAGAGCACACGTGACCATTGGCGCCTGTTCCATCTTCTGTGAGCTCTACACAATTGCAGTCTCAGGGCTCTGTGACGGGGAGAAAGCTGTGGTTTCCTCGATGGAACTCTTGATTTGAATCCAGCGTCTCGAACACGGTTCCTGATTGTTTGTACAGATACAGGTCTTTCCCCTGGTCCCCGAATATGTCGCACCATTCGTTGGAGACTAGGCCTATTAACAAAACGTCTCCTAGCAACTGTTACGCCGATAAGGCGGTCCTCGCGCTGCCTAGTCACTCTTGGTCGCCCTGACCGAGGCCTGTCAGAAACAGTCCCCGTCCCACGCTGGTTAACTCGTACGATAGTACTACGGTTAACATTAAAGTGGTGCGCAACTGCTTGTGGCAGCATCCCGGCTTCCAGCTGACCTAAACCACGAGCTCGATCCTCATCAGAGAGTCTTCTCAGTGGACGATGTGGTCTTGCATTCGCCATAGTCAAACAATGAATAAATGTATGTAACTAAACTTTTTATTGTAATGGAGAAAATGCCCGCAAAGCACGTGAATTTTGCTTGAAAACTTACCGTTACGCTTGAGCTAGAGCTTGCCATTGCGGTATTGTTATTAAGTTATTGAATTGTCAATTATTGTATTCACCTGTATTTTAGCCATTTTTTGACCGATGACCCCTGTATACTTGTGCATAAGATTACTAATGAACTAATGAATGGATTTTCATTCTCTTTTCGCCTGCTTGTTAAGTTTGAATTATTGTTTATTATGATATATAAAACATATCCGTTTGAAATACAGTTTTCATTTAATAACCCAAATACCCCAAGTGAGCAGAACCTTTTTTGCCGAGTGTACATTAAAATTATCTGAAGGAAACTCTGAATAATATTGAGTCAGTAGGTCAAGGTCACCTTCATTTTATAAGGAAAATCACATTTTGCTGCATATTTTAAGACAATTTAATCGATGACTATTAACCATGGTATACTATAGCATCAACACCATTATGATATATGCAGACTGTCATTAAAAATGGTTTCTTGCTTGATAGTGTTCAGATTGATAACTGAGACTCACTGACCCATTTAAAATATTGGAATTTTTATACTTTTATACTTGGATGCTGTTGAAATATTACTGCTTGTTAAAGGACAATTGGCTATTATGGGTGTATGATGTGCGATGTACACTTTTCTTTCGCATATAAAGATAGCTGTTAAACAGTGGATGCGATATGATTTACTCATTGTATAACTCATTGAAATCCTGTCATAGTGATATAATTGTGTTTCATTTAATGCAAGGTTTATGACTATTTATCATAAATATATTCCAATTTACAATATTCAGTGCGTATTATGAATATATTGTTAACATTTTCGTTTGCTTGTCTTTTGGTTTCATAAGTTTTGCTTTATTGTTGTTTTAATCAGAATCTCATTTGTTTTCTAATTATTAAATCCACAGTTTGGAGAGTGTAACGACGAATACGTGAATGAAAGCTGAATATTTATATTCGTTGAGGCATTTTGTCAGTGAACTATCAAATTTAAAATAATACATATTTGCACTTTTGTGCAATGTATTGAACCTCTCTTTAAATAGTTGACACTTCTATTAAGTGACATCTGTCCTAAAATAAGTTGAAGACAGTCATAAATAATTTTGAGAGAGGCACCAATCTGTTGATTTAAATTGAATTGAAATGAGGTGCAAATTCATTTAAACCTCGACTTTAGTCTAGATATATTAAAATAATATTGATTGAAATCTTAAAAATATTCATATTATTACCTCATTTAATAATCAACTTCTTGTGCGGATCTTGCTTTGATTTATTTTTGTTGAATTGATTTTTCGTAAGTATACTAGGCCAGTAACAAATATGTATGTTTGTTTCTTTAACTGATATATTGATGCTGGGATTTTACAATATGATATATTGTATATTTTGTTCACGTTGACGTGAATCATTTACAAATTACATTATGTCATGGTTTTGTTACTTTTAATGTTTACATTTTGTTATGTAAATAGTGGGGTTTACAATTTTCAATAAAACATATAACGGATCACATAGTTTTACTTGATATCTTTTGCACTTTTGCAATGACATCAACCAATCGCAAATTGCATACAACAGTTCATTTTTTATTCGATCCCCATTTTCTTCGATTCATCACGACGTGCCTTCTCATACCTGACCCACAAAGTGCCTTTCTGCAAAGCGTTTCTGTTCGTGGAGACAGTACCTTCCCGATTCTTACCCGCTTCTTACCCGCTTCACGTCTCCTTTCCTCGGAATCAAAGAAATGGTTTCTGAAAAAAAAATCAAAATACGTTAAGTGCAGCGTAATTACAGGAACTAATTAGGCAATTTCATAAATGTTATTATTATTGTTATTACACACACCAACTTTGTCACTTATAAAATTGAAGATATATGCCAGTGTACAAATTAACTGCCTGAAATAAAACTCTAATATCACCCAACGTCCATCATCATGATCATGTCAAATAATAAAGACAGATGAAGACGAATGAATAATGCAAACATATTCTTTTTTGTGGGTAACATAAGATTTAAGAAGGTCCAATAATACTGAAGAGTGCAGTGCCTGGTCAAGTGGTAGACCGACGGATTTTACATTGAAACGTCGTGTTTCGATTGACGCCGTGGCTGTTGTTTAATCCTTGAGCATAAACTAATCAATGCTTACTACTGTGTCGCCCAGGAACTCTGTACATTATCACCCAAAGGGGTTTAATGCAGGGACGGACGTTCTTTCGGGCGGACGTGCGGGCGGGCGAGCGGACGGACAGGCAGGCAGGCAGGCAGGCAGGCAAGTAGGGATACAGACAGCTAGTTTAGATACAATATAGACGAGCTTGGAAGTAATTACATAGCTGTTAATTTAGTAATTGCTCGGCGATCTTCATTCTCAAAATTACTGCTTGATATCTGTTCATTCAGCTGATGATCATCTTCATTGGCCTCATTTTCCACTAGCTTATATGTTTTCGTTGAAGATGTTCTATACGTGAATATCCTATAATGGGAGTATTGAAACTGACAGTGTACATTTAGGTCGATCAAATTACACTTAGTAAACGTCAATAAAATAAAAAATAATATTTCAGCACGTCTTAACGAATATTACGAATATGGGTAATGTATATTTATGTGTATGGTTTACAATATTTTACTTGATTATTTTTGAGAAAATATGAGAGTGTATTTGTACTGGTATTATTTATCCCATTTTCTTAACGATATTTTACTTTTATCAACATATACTGAGCAAAAATAGAAACGTCCCCAACTTTACGATTTAGACACAATGAAATTATATTTTATCTTTAATTTTATATGCCAATACCTTTGTTAAAGGCCAGCACTGTCATGAAAACAATTTTCTTTGAATCAAACTTGTGGGCAAACTTATTCCCCTTGATTTGGTTTAAACATCATTTCCGGGGCTTGTGGTTAAAACTTTGAGTTAACACAGTTTTGTTATATTGAAATAAACAGAGAATGACCTCATCACCACAAAAACAGAGAAAAGATGCTAATATTTTCACTCATTTTTGCGCCATACAGCTTTCAAGAACGAATATTTTCAGATTACCTCCCTTTATAATAAAAATATAGTGATTTCGCAATTTGAATAAAACATGTTTTAGCAGCAACAGACAAACTTATTAATATTGCTCAGAATGATTGAGTGAAACGTATAAAATGATGAAATTGTATCTCGATTGGTGTACACAGTGTAACAAAGTCAACCCTATGCAAATCACAGCTTAAAAGAGGGACGTTTCTAATTTTGCTGAGTATAGTTAAAATATGTTGCATGATCGAATTTAGTTTCAAACATGTACATGTATGAAAAGACGCTTTTACCGATGACAACAACAATTTGATCCAATGTGTTTCATATAAAATTGGCACGAATGTGAGCTTCAAATTGTTACATAACTGTAACTGTAACAAATGCAATTAATTGTACATTTATTTATGTAGCTCTCTGTATTTAAAGTTTTCCTTCGCAAATTGCTTTTATATTTACCACACGGGAATCGCAACTGCCTTGTTCATTTCCCTAACAGTTGCGGAAATCGACAGAAAAGAACGTTATGCATTATTATGTCATGAATTTCTTACACTCCCGCACCGTATATTATTTCATATAAATAATTTCGTACAATTACCTAGAAGGGTCCAGTCTGACTTGCATTTGTTCTATGACTTCCCCGATCCTGGTTGGTAAGTTCTACGAAGAATGTTTCTCCCATCATGGAACTGAATGCTCTTGCATTGAACGTTTGCCTCTTACTAAGTGAATACAGAATTGCTTTAGCATCTATATTAGCTATCAAAGCTTTCCAAAGTTGAGCAGGCCAACCATGTACATACATCGCAGGAGGAGGGAATTTACCAAATAATATACATTTCAGTAGCCTTCGTCTGAGTTTAAGCCGCATTCCATTCTTTCGACTGCTGATATTCCTGGCTCATCCTCAGCCCGCCACCAAGTCATAACATCTTCGCACAATGACGCAGCATTGAAGTCGCCATTTTCTCTCATTAAAGTCTGGATTGCTCTCCCGAAATGCGTCACAGCCATCGGCATCGACATAGGATCAATTATGTCATTTACCATAATTGGTATCAGAAAGGTTTCCCCCTGTTTTGCAACCTTTAACCATGGTGTATTATCTAAGCCTTCTATACCACCTTTGCAGGTTTTGCGTCGTGTTCTTGTCAAAAGATGTGTCGAGTCAATACATCTGACCTCCAGTTGTTGTCGCTATTCATTGTATTCCGGTATATAAAACCAAAACTCTGGTTCGTCTAACGTTTCAATCTTTGTTTCATTTTTTATCGGTGATGCTTTAAACCAACTGTCTCTTTTACTTGGCCATATGTATTTGGCATATGCAATGTTCAAAACAGACTTCGGTACAGATTTAAGCGCAGCTGATGCGAATGATGACAATGTTTTAACTTTTTCCCCCCTGCATTTTTCGATGGTTTTGCTGCAACTTTCGTGCCATCATTCACACACGTGGCCACACTACTTGAATTATGTTGCTGCAGGCCAAGGACTTCACAAAGTGAAGCAATTTTCAGCTTCTTTGTTGCAGACTCATTCATTTTTTTACCATGATGTTTCTTCAGGAATCGGGTTACTACTCTTATATCGACGTCTCTGCTTCTCTCCATTGATTTAACACTCGCTAACATTTCTAAACATCACTTACATCCTTATTGTCCCATTTTCCCTTTTTGTTTGCGTTTACATTTGTCTTCATCAGAGACAATATAGACACTGCATTTTCATGAGTAACTGTATATATGTTACTACGATCTGCAATGTTTTCACTTGGAATGTCAATTTCCGTTGGGTCATCGGTTTCATTCCATCGATAATTGACACATTCTATGATTTCATCAGGAACAAAAACGTCATGTGAATATTCTTTTCCTTCATTTTTTTCTTAAAATATATCTGACCCATTAATTTGGAATCGGTCTTCAATATTAACAGAAGAAGACTGTTCAGCACAGTCTATGTCTACGTTTTGTATGTAATAATGATGGCAGCTACCCAATCACTGTCATTTACATTGCATGAAGATATTTCCTCGGCAACAGATTTATCACAATTGCGACCCAATACAGATTTGCTGTGCTCAATATCTATTCCTACTGCCTCGATGACTTCTTCACATAATGCTTCTAGTACTGTTGGTTCTTCATTGAGAGTTTCTGTATCCTCATCTTTCCTATGCTTCTTGTCATTGTCTTTATCTTTCCAACGTCGTGAAGGTGTTTTTGGCACCACTTATCCATCATTAGTGCAAACAATACTTTGAACAATAGTCCACTTGTTTCCAATTTTCCTAGTAACTCTTTCCCATCTCCACTGCGGTATATTTTGGATGCTCTTTAATTCTCGCTCCATGTTTGTCTTCGGCATTTGCTGTACTTCTTTCCACACATCTTTTTTAAGCTGATACAATGTCAGCGGGTTTCCATTAAGTGATCTCACAACTATATTGTGCCACTGTCCGTCGAAGCTACATGCTGGTACATGGAGTCCTGCTAAAGAACACTCTGTAAGAACTTGTTCCATCAGACTTCTTACAGTGTCTGTTGTCAGACTGTATCCTTTAGTGTACAAACAAACCGGTGCCCACATTAGTCGATTCTTAGACCAAAGCCTGTCCAAATCGCAACACAGGAAAACCAACGCATAGAAGCTTTCTGACGTTGAAGCTCGTAACCATCTTTGGTTATTTTAATTATGTCGTCGTACAGTTTCCTAATGTTTTCTGTATGTAAACTGTGGTGCTCTTCTGTTGTTGTGGATCAGGAGATGCCCTTTCTTTTGGGTAATAGACTTGAATTCTCTTACAAATTCGACCTGTTTGGATCTCTTCTTAATTTCCTCTTTCAGTTCTTTTGCTTCTGTGGTTAATTTCGTAGGCCTTTTAGGTTTGTTTGTTCGGTATAGTTTATTTGTAAGATCAAAAGCCATGTCAAAAATCTGCTTTGAACACGAAATACCGTTGTTACGTCAGGCCGCCAGCATACATACAGTAATTGATGAACTTCAAGTGCTTCAATTTCACACAAACATTGCAGGTAATACCGTTCCGGAAACTGAGTGTGAACTTTGAACACTGGGCATTTCAACTCGACCGCTAAAACCTCGCAACCAATGGATGCAGAATGTGTACATAGACTACCGTCCGGTGAAACAACCAGGAAAGTTCTGTTTTTCTCCTTGAAAACTATACAACCTTCTTCGTGGTATTTCAGATCAGGTTCAACTACAGGTAAAATACGTCCCACTAGTGTTGCGATGGCATTAATTTCATTGAATGTTCTGTGATGCATATATTGCACAACTTCAGGTGAAGGTTCATGTTCCGGTAGGCCACAGACTACCTTGTCGAAGTGCTCTCTCTGTCGTTTCAGCCCATCCATGCCAAGAGCCTTGTAGATGCTGCTTCCGGTAACCATTACCTGATTACGACTCGAATGCTTAACGTGTTTTGTGTCATCTAAATCAATGTTGTCTTCTAAAGCGATATAATTTGCGTGTTTTTGAAGGTCTACAGAATCTGCTATCACGAACATGTCTTCTGAATTTTGGAGATAGGAGACATACTTGCATATTTAACAAATCATATTACAGAAAGTTCTCTAATTCATAAATGAAGGCGTCTATAGCACTGATAACGTAAACGAATTTACTATGACGCCAATCATCACCGCCCCTTTCGTTGAACTTTTTCCTCGCATATTCCTTCTTTGCCTTTATTTCACGTATCTCTTGCACGTTTAGTGATAGTGTTGCGTGTATTCTTTCTAAGTCTGTTATAACACTCTGCTTTTCATCATCAGACAAGAACTTTACGAGTATGGGACAATATGGGACTGATCAATCATGCCTTGCATAAACTGAAGTTTGCTTAATTGCTCGAGTAGGTTTGATTGTTTTTCATACATAGATATTCCTTTTTCAAATCCGAAAAGATCACTATCGCCAGAGTCGAATGTAAGCCCTTGCTTAAGTTTCTTCCCGTCGAATGTTAAGCATGCAGGTTTTTCTTGCATTGCGGGTGAAATTTCTTTCATAACATCGACATAAATGCCAGGTTTCCGCATTCCGGCAAAGTCTTCTCCATATGGCGTAAAGGTGCGCAGAACAGATTGTCTCTGAACAACGAAATTTATATCTGAATCAGCACTGAACAACGAAATTTATATCTGAATCAGCAGGCTCGCATCTGCCTCTTCTCGATTTACCCTCGACAACTTGCGAAGTGTTCTTAAATCCAGACATACATCTCAGGAATTGCCCTCCAAATAACTGCCAACCGAGCTTCCAAAATTTCTTGCTTTCTTCACTATATCTCATAGAAGATGTTTCCTCACCATACCACGCAACAACTTCAGTCCACAACATGAATGCAATATTTTTTACCGGCTAGACACCCTGATGTATTTGCCGGAAAAAATAGAGAAACACATTCTTAATTCCTTCTTTGGCAATTTTTTTTATGACTTCCGGTGCCAAATCCATCATTTCTCGAATGTCTTCTTTAAGTCCATCATCATCTCCCCAATTTGTAGAACTTTCACCCGGTCTCAAATCGTTGGATGTTTCGTCCTCATAAATGAATCCAGCAAGATCACTCGGGTCATCATTATCTCCAAGAGTCACATTGTCCTGGTGCGTCTTGTGTAGAGGGAGACCCGGTGATTTCGTCTCAATATAATATGGACCTGAAACACACAAACAAGTCTTACAGTCCAATTTAGACAGAATAGCAAAGTTATCAGGAACAATATGAAAGTAGGTTTAAAATGAAGATATATTCCAAGACTGTTTAGCCTATTTCGTATTGACCAACGGGCGTGCTAAATTTTCAGTGTAGTTCATCCAAGTATACCAATAACTAGACGGGTGTTCCGTGACAAACTAGCCGGACTAACTGTGTTTCGTGAGGAAAAAATGAGCATTTTACCCATATAATTACCTTCAGTGTGACCTTGACCTGTATTTTTAGAATATATATAAATATCAATAAATGAGAAAGTTATAGCCAACGTTAAGTTTTCATGATAAATAAAAAAAGAGAGTATTTAACCCAAATAATGACCTGCAGTGTGACCTTGACCTTTATATTCTAGTATCGTCCTATCGATCTTGTCATGATGAGTATATATTGAAGGTTTCATCAAGAAATATCAAGAAATGAGAGAAAGTTATAGCCAACGTTAAGATTCAGTGAAGAAAAACTGAGTATTTAACCCACTTAATGACCTTTAGTATGACCTTGACCTTTATATTTTAGTATGGTCATGTCGATGTTGTCATGGTGAGTAGATATTGAAAGTTTGATGAAGAAATATCAAGAAATGAGAAAGTTATAACGAATGTTAAGTTTTCGTGAACAAACAAATCAGTAGTTAATCTATATAATGACCTTCAGTGTGACCTTGACCTTTAGGTTTTAGTATGGTCCTGTTGATGTTGTCTTGATGAGTACATATTGAAAGTTTGATGAAGAAATATCAAGAAATGAGAAAGTTATAGCCAACGTTAAGTTTTCGTGACGGACTGACGGACGGACGACAACGTGATCCTATGTATCGCGTTTTTCTTCGAAAAGACGATACAAAAACAGCGCCATCAGTGGATGTTTCGGGCAAAATAAAAGCCCAAATCAATATCATCGATATATCCGAAACACATTTCTGAACTATAGTGCGTTCGGTATTTTTAAAAATGGTCGAGTTGGGGCCAAATGCTTTTCACATGTGAATACACAGCTTTGGAAACTAAATTGTAAATGTATATAATTAAAAGCAATAAATCCGCTAAATTGTATCAATGCAGATGCCATAACTTTACTTTCGTCATCAATTCAAAAATGTCTATGAACAAATTTTCTTTATTTTCTTTCAAATAAACTTTGCATTTGACAAATACCTTCACGTGCTTCCGTCTCAAAAGCCAACTGCTTGGGGACTGGAGATTGTGTTTGGGTTAAATTTCACTATGTTTTCGTTTAACCGACTTCAGTGAATAGTTTGGTGACTCGGGTGAGCTTCCAGGACATGTAAATGAACTTCTGGCCAGAATAACGTTTTTCACTGGAATTGTTGTTAAATTGTTAGTAATCCATTTCCTCAATTCTCTCTTTTCGCGTCCTTTTTTCTGTTCAAAGTCAGGTTTGATTTTTTTCTTCTCATGGTCAATATCTGAAAATATAAAACATTCCATATATCAACTCATTATTTGCATTAAATTAACATTAAATTAACGAACTTACTATCGTATACCCCATTTTCAGCTTTTATGGGTTTGTGTGTACGTGCTATCTGTTTAAATGCGTTTTTCTCTTGTGTGTACGTGCTATCTATCAAATTCTCACTTCGTACGCGCTATCATGTTTAACATTCCGTATGAACGTCTTCAAGCAAGGCAATAATGACATGGAACATTGCATATCTAAAACGGCTTAGAGTGACAAATATCCGGCTCAGCTTCTTTTCACTTAGGAAATTTGAAATAAGACCAAATTTAGCAAATTTTCAAATGTCAAGTGTTTGTGTGTACGCACTATTAGAATTCAAATTGACTTTTTTTCAGGACTTAACCGTAAATGCTTTTGGAAAGTTACATGCGTTTACATATAATTGAGAGCAGGCTTCCTTCTCTGCACAAGTTCCATTTTACAAATATCATTGAATTCATAGGGGAAAAAAAGGTGTTACTCACCGAATCGAGCGTTGGCACGTGTACGTGCTATCAGAATTGCAGGTGTCCGTGACGTACGGAACTACCCTTGTATTCCAAATTGAGAAAGGCAATATTGATTGCATTATTGGAACAAGCACCAGCAGCGCCAGCACCAGCGGAACAAGCACCAGCACCAGCAGCGGTACAATCACAGCAGCGGTGTCATTGATGGATGCGCCGGTTCCTAAAATGAATGCACCCGTATTAGCACCCGTGCCCTATCAACCACCACTCACATTTTTGAAAATAGCAAAGAAAAAGTTAAACGAGCTTGCTAACAGGATTATGGCTCACGTTCCAAAACCTATAAAATCCAAGATAAATACAGTCAAAGACACCATCATGAATTTGTTTTCAACTACTCCCAAAATAGAAATAAAAGAAAAAGAGACAGCGTTGAATGGAACATTTAAAACGTATACCTGAAAAATATGATCCCCTCAGCTTTTTAAAATTAGTAAAGCCCAACATCGTTAAATTTTGCAAAGAAAAATTGGTTAGAGGGATTAAGACCACACTCGTCCTAAAAACTGAGTTGAAAAAGATAGATATGAAAACGGGCGAGACCACTTGTATTACACCCCATTTTCGCGCACGATTCCAGGCCATAACTAAATCTACAGATATGTCATTTCACCGGTAAATATAGAGGAGCAGCACACAACAAATGCAATATCCAATACAAAATTCCCATTTATATTCCCGTGATCTTTCATAATCTGGCTGGGTAAGATAGTCACTTGTTTATCAAGAATCTAGGCATAACAGAGGGTGAAATTCAATGTATCCCGAATAACGAGGAAAAATACATTTCATTCACCAAAGTGATCGAAGTAGACAAATACCTCAAAACTGACAAGAAGACCGGAGAAAAAACTGAACGATCCATCACGCGAGACATTCAACTTTCTTTTGAGAAAAGAAGTCTATCCCTATGAGTACATGGATGGATTGAATAGATTTAGCGAGACTCAATTACCTCCCATCGAGTGTTTTTATTCCAAGCTGACGGATAGCAACATTTCCGAAATCGATTATGAAACATGCCAAGAAAGTGTGGGGCGAATTTAATATCAGCAATTTGAGAGAATATCACGATCTGTACATGAAGACAGACGTTCTCTTACTCGCGGACGTCTTTGAGAATTTTAGAAAGGTGTGCATCACAAACTACGAATTAGACCCGGCGCATTATTACACGGCCCCCGGATAATCTTGAGACGCCTGTCTCAAGATCATAGAAGTAAAACTTGATTACCTACAGGACGTGGACATGCTTCTCATGATTGAAAATGGGACTCGAGGTGGCATTTCCATGATCTCGACTTGACATGGAAAAGCGAACAATCCTTACATGAAAGAGTACGAACGACCCCAATTTACCCAAAACCTACATCATCTATCTGGATGCTAATAACTTGTACGGGTGGGCAATGTCCAAGAATCTTCCTACTGGGGGTTCGAGTGATGAATGAGAACGAACTTGAGAATTGGAAAAGTTATCCATGTATGCTAGAAGTGGATTTAGACTATCCCAAACACCTTCACCCTCTCCACAATGACTACCCCCTAGCCCATTAAAAGATTACTAATCAACGGCGTCGAAAAACTAGTCCCCAGTTTGAATAATAATGAAAAATACATCGTACACCACCAAGCATTAAAACAATATCTGTCTTGGACTCAACATCACCAAGATCCATCGAGGTATTAAATTCGACGAGAGTCCTTGGTTGAAACTGTACATGGATTTGAACACTGAGTTGCGGACAAAAGCCACCAACAATTTTGTAAAAGACTTTTACAAGTTGATGAACAATTCCGTATTTGGAAAGACCCTGAAAAACATTTGTAAACGAGTCGATAGCAGACTCATGACCTCAGAGAAAAAGTTACTCAAACTCGTTGCCACACCCAATTACAATCATCGGACGACATTCGAAGAAACTCTTGCAGCCGTTAACATGAACAAGACAAAAATGTTTTTCAACAAGCCAGTCTACCTGGGAGCGTGTATTCTCGACCTGTGTAAGATGCTCATGTATGATTTTTATTACAACTACATCAACAATAAATATATTACCCAAGCTAAGCTCCTCTTTACCGATACAGACAGTTAAGCCTATGAGTTTCGGACGAGTGATTTCTACAAAGACATCACGCCTGATGTTCTTAGATTGTTCGACACTAGCAACTATCCCAAAGGTCATTCCTCGGGTATCCCAAAAGACGCCAAAAAGAAGGTTGTAGGCATGTTCAAGGATGAAGCGGGAGGAAAACAGATCACAGAATTTGTGGGATTAAGGGTTAAACTGTACGCCTACAAAACAGATGAGGATATCGAGGAGAAAAAATGAAAGGGTGTCAAGAAAGCTGTGGTGAAGAATAACATTACCTTTGAAGACTACAATACATGTCTGCTCGAGCACACTACGATTCACAGGAAAATGAATGTGCTCAGAAGTAGGCATCATGAGATCTACACCAAAGAGATTAATAAAGTGGCTCTATCGGGAAATGATGACAAGAGAGTGATCCTCGAAGATGGTGTTCACACTCGTGCGTATGGTTATTTCGAATAAGATCTTATATCACCTAGGTGATTTAAGATTTCATGGCAATGGGAATCAAAGTACATACCCGTTTAATTTATACGTTTTCATATATCTTTCCAAGGGTTCTACAAATTGTTCCTTTTTCTCAATTTCTAGAATTTTATTAATAATCCATTTGACAGACTCTAGTCCGTCTCCTCCGAGGTGTGTTCTCGCAACTGACAACAGTTGCTTAAATTCATTGTGATGCGATTTGAACACCGTTTTCTTTTCTTTCATTTTCAGCACATTGCTTAACACAGTGGTTAACATATTATACTTCCGAAGAGCTTGTACCTTTTCCTGTAGGAGGCAACGACACGTGTCAGATGATTTATCAATTCGTCTAATGTTTCTATTTTCAACACCTTTTTTTTAATCACTCTAAATACTTAATAAACATTCGCTCATGGTCCTCGCTTGTGATCTCTTCAAGTTTCAATAATTCGTCAATGATTTGCAACCCTTGATTCTTCATCTTTGATTATTGTTACCAGATTGAACTGAACCGATGATGAGTTCCATGTCATCCATTAAATCTCAGCATTTTTGTAATATTCGACACACAACCCACTCATGATATTCTTTTACTTGGCGGACGTTTTACGAATAGGAATACCAGACAGTTCCGTAATTTCGGCAAATGCATTTCGAGACGTCTTGGAATAGTCTTTGCGGTTGTTAAATCGTTTCGTGATCAGATGAGTCATCATCTACCTTTCTTTTCAAAACAACGGCGTCGTCAATCTTTGCTACGAGTGTGTGATGGTAAATCAGCTGGGGTAAATCAATCTGTAAGTGACCGTACTTACCAGCTTTTGTCATTTTATAATATTGACGTTTTGGTAAGCCTTTCCCCGTGAAAAGAGAACTATGTTCTATGAGAGATTTCAGTCTTTTATTATAGCGTTGGAGGTTACTTATTCCCTCGTTTATTGATTCAAGGTGCAAACCTTATTCTCGGCCCAACGTGTTTGTATGCCGAGCGCTTTGAGTTTGGTAACCGTGTCCATCTATACCGACTGTAACGCGGCAGAATCATTTAAGGGTAGGGCGGATAGCAACGGTAAATTTTGTTTATCCAACACCGTCTTATCTATACCAGCATCTAGGTTTCCAACAGTGGGTGTAGGCCCCTCGTAAAATAATTGTGGAAGGGTGGGTGTTTGCACTTCATCACCTGGCTTTCGGAAGACTTTCGAGCTGGTGACTAATCGCTGGAAGACTTTCGAGTTGCTGACTAATGGCTGGGAGGATACTGACTTTTTTCCGATTGTTTCTCCAACTCGTGGGTGACGGGCTGAAATACCTCTTGGTAAAGATCACGGCTAGCCCCTTTTTCTAAATTCTTTTCAAATACTTTGTCCTTGAAAACCTTCATTTGAGTAGCAGCATTCTTCTGCTTTTCCATTAGTTTTTTCCTTTTTAATAATGACAACGTATGATTTTTATATCTGCGAGATAAGATTTTAAATTTAAACATCCCCCACGATATAAGTCCTACAGATAAATCACCCCCCACGATATAACTTTTTAAGATAAGACACCCCCCACACGGTACTCGTTTAAATATATCATCTCTATATAAAAAAAATGGAGATTCCGAATTAAGATACGAAGACGGAAGAAAATAATTTCAAGAGACTGTAGGATTACATGCCCGATTTCTGTTTTAGAATGTTGATCTGTGGCGGGTCCGAAGCGGAAAGACAAACACTTTGATTCACATGCTGCTCAAGCCGTTGATTTACTACGATAAGATTTACATATACGCAAAAAGTCTAGAACAATCCAAATACAAGACGCTCATTGATCGTCTTCAGAAAATCGACACACCTTTCGAAAACATCATAGAAAGCTCGATGACGATATTGTTGATGTGAATGAATTGGAAAGTGATCTGCAAAACGTGGTGATCTTTGACGATTACGTCTGCGATAAGAATCAAAATGTCATTATCGATTATTTCATCCAAGGGAGACACAAGAACTGCTTCGTTATCTATCTGACACAGAGCTATTACAAGACTCCGAAGGACATTCGATTGAATTGTTCTCATTACGTATTTTTCGCAACCCCGAACAAGTGTGAAAGGGACATGATCTGCCGGGAAGAGAGCATCGATAAAAGTAGGTATGAAAAAGCGACTGATCGCCAGTACGATTTTCTGTACTTGGACAAAAATAGGAAACTGATTAAAAAGAACTTTTACGGTATAATAAAATAAACAATGGGCATTTTCAATGATATAGATACATCAACAAGCAGTGGTGGGGGTACCACCAACTTTAATATTGTCATGAGCCAGTATGCGAGAAAGAAATACTTGGTTCATTATCTGCACACGGGCAGGGGCCAGACGAGTGCCGTTCATAGCGACTTGGACATGAATGGAAATAAAATTACAAATATCGGGCTTCCGAGAGACTCGAATGATACCGCTTCGAAGGAATTTGTTTTCAGAAGAATAAGCAAGGCAATATCTAAATACAAGATAAACAAGCTCCCCGCATTAGAAATAAGCGTAGAGTTACATCGAGAAAAAAACAGACCGAGATACAAACTCAAATAGGAGTAGTGAAGGATGATATCAACACGATTGAAAAAAAAACGACATGAGCAATTTTAACAAGTTCAAAAAAGAGATAGAAAAAGGTCTTTCGAGCGTCATTTTGAAACCAGACCTAGACTTTCAGTTAGATCAACACAGGATACGTGTCGACAGTAGAATGGATACGATGATCGACAGTAAATTGGAGACAATGATCGACAGTAAATTGGAGACGATGAGAGAAAGTATAAACTCACTGGCCAAAGATATGGAGGATTTAAAGAAGATCGTTGGATTTGACAACTGGAGATTATGAGATTATATTAACGGTATAAATATATATTATAGGCTATAAAAATGGGTAAAAAGTCTCCCCGTGCTACGAATCAGTAGTGTTATTTTTTACTGGTCCTTTGGGCCAACGAGCCGAATATAGGTGATTTTGAAGTAGAATACCGCTTTAAGCCGGTGCTAGGGGGCGTGAGAAGTGTTGCTTCTTTCATTACTTCTCATGAACAGACTCAATAAAACCGTGTCTGCTGCTTTATTCTCTTAATTGTGTTTGTTGCTCTCAAAGGATCACCTTTATCAGTATTTATCTTAATACTGTCATCGGAAAAAACGAGGCAAACTAATGCGAATAACACACCTAGTATTTTTACTACGGTGTTTGACCGTCTACTTTTGCTTGATAAAAACAAAAGGTTTGCAATAGGCCTTGATAAAATCAACACTATAACTTACTCGTGGTACAACATCAGTGAGGAGTACAACAACAAAATCGTTAGGTATAGTAGTAACGAAATAGATTGGAAAGACATCATCTTCGGAAACGGGTGCTATAGCTACAGCGACCTTAACAACTACATCAAGAAAACGTTGATGGTGAACGGTGATCCCAAAGATGGAATACATATCGACTTTGATCTCGCGAGTTTTAAATGCTTAGTGTCCCTTCAAGAACATTTTGAGCTCGATTTGCGAGAGGGGAATTTTCATACATTGATAGGGTTTGAACAAAAAATCATCAGAGAAAATGAGTATGGAACACGATTACCAAACATTACCAATTCGATAGACACGATATACATTCATTGCGACTTAACGTATAATTCTATCGTAGACGGGACATCCAGCGACACCATTTACACCGTGAGCACAGCAGGTCTATCGAAGTCTTATCCTTTCAAAGACGAACCGATAGGAGTCGGATTTTGCGAGGTCAATAAAACAACCATCAGCGCCATTAAGATACACATTACAGATCCATTGGGGGAGAATAATTAATCTCAACGGGATGGACAGGAGTTTCAGATTTATTTTAAAAGAATTAGCCTGAGTAAAATAAAACTATTACTCGCGAAAAATAAAAGTGTATGCCATTCACAAAAGGGTGTATGAATATGCGGATAGGAAGACAGGAAGCGGATTCATGGATGTGCTTACCTATGTAGGAAAGAGAGTGTTTTCAGATTCGGTGAAAACGGCGGGAAAGAAGATGTTGAAAACCGCTGGAAAGCAAATCTTGGAAAGCTGATCTAAAATACTCGGTGATGAAGTTAAAAAAATGGCCACGGATAAAATACACTCAAGAGATATGAAAACGCAACACGGGAATTTCCGCTATATATTGTATGACTGTACAATATGCTGCTTTTAATCGAATGGTACATGACTACGTAAGACCTTTCCTTTTGGAAAAAATACTAAAACAACAAATAATACAGCAAATAGTATTCCTTCAAAGTTTCATTATTGACAGAGTACGCGTTTGGCGCAATCATGTGAGCAAACTTAGGATGCAACATTTTGCAAACTATTTACGTTAAATACAGTACTGGACTAGCTCAGTTTTTCAAAGAGCAACTTCAACATTTATGAAGTTCTTGTTACAAGGTGTTGTGTGATTAAAAAGTCTACAACATCACAGTTGTGTCCTTTCTCTAATTAACTGCAACTTTTTCTTTACAAAACATCTTGGGGTTTCTTTGGAATATTATGTGCAATTAAGTCTGCAGTATATACAATATATAGCGGAAATTCCCGTGTTGCGTTTTCATATCACTTGAGTGTAGTGTCTATCATCAAACCTAAACCCGAACCCAGAAATGGTGATATCATCATGAGAGAACTTCAAAAAATGAGTGAACACAGTGTTGACTTGAGTGAACAGGACTCTGAGGATGTTGACTCTCAAATCAACAGATTATTTGGTGGTTCTGGAACGAAGTTAAGTGTCCGAGAACGGCTTGACAGATTATTGTTGTAATCGTATACGGATGTTTTTTAATCTTGAAAAAGATTGAAAAACTGATTTAAAAATTGTTTTCATTATATAAAAAATATGTTTATGAAGGAACGCGTATCCAGCTGGACACTCCAATCACTCGACCTGAAAATGGAGCGAGGCAACAAAAAAACGGATACCAATTTGCGATCCAAGATAGGACATCCTATTTTGATTGGTACAACGCTTATTTCGAGATTGACTTCCAAGTCATAAGCTCGCAGATGGTGCCGCATATGCTCATGCAGATGATAGAATCGCACTCATCAACGATGCAGCGTCCCTAATTGATAGTCTACGAGTGAAGCAGAATAGAAAGACCGTATACGACAATTGAACAAGTACTCGTTCTTCGAGAGTCTAGAAACAAACATGCTTCCTCCCAGCCAGATTCAAATCACTCTTCAGCTCACGGACGATAACGTTCTGGTACACAAAACAGGCGCTGTTGATGATGCTCGTGTGGTCATTAATAAACTCGTTCTGTGGGTACCTAGGATGATTTTCAATGCTGAAGTCATGTTATACGTCATGACAAACCACATGGACGTACCTCCGTGAAATGATACAAGAGTCTGGAAGTAGTATTCAAGGGGATTCGTCCTTTAGGATAAGTGCTGGAGTCAAGAATCCCAAGCATGTGTTTGTGTACTTGCAACGAACCGCTAAGAGTAGTAGACAATCCTCACCAGTTGGACACCTTCAAGCTCAATGCTAACAACAACAAAACTGCTCTCTGCAAACGGCGAGACTAGAGGTAGGTAACGGGATCTATTACCCAGAGACTGAGTACAGTCACGATAATATCATGAGAATATTCCGAGACGTCATCAACTACTCGTACAAACAAAACGACAAGAACATTGGTTCACTCCTCAACACATCCAATTTCAAATCTCTCTTTGGAATGCTCTATTTCAATCTGAATTACGAACGTGATGAGGATGGTGTTGTCCTCAAACAGCCCAACCTGAATTTCAAGTTGAACATCCCACCCGCTGCAAAGTACAAGGTATATGCTTTGGTCTTGTACGAAGAAGATGTTTTTTTTATACTGTAGGAAACGAATTAGTGCTCGTATAAAAATATGTATTCAGAAAAATATATCAAATGAGTTTTTTAGACACCCTGTTTTTGGATCAGCTCGGAGCATAAAACAAGCATCAAAAAAATAAATAAAAAAATAATGGTATGGGAGTCCATAAAGAACCATTCATTTCTCATAAGGAAATAATGAACATAGAATTAGAGATAGTGGGATACCCAACATATGGACCATATTTTGCGGATGTTACTGTGGATCCAATCATATCAAAATATGCGCGTTTAGTTGACGATTCATTTATATTGGATGGTTTGAAAATGCTAGCATATGCGTTGACTAGCAAGCAGGAAAAACAGTTCAGTCGAGCAGAGGATCAGATCAATGATTTCTTGGTTAAAAATGGTTTCGGTAGGGTTGTACCACTCCAATACGATGGTTTCTTTGAGGTTTTGCATACACATGGGGTTCCTCCCAGCAGAGTAAGACGATTTGTGATTGCTAACATATACCTGCAAAAAGGAGCAGAAAAGACTGTTCGGATGCGGGCAATATGATAATTGTGAAAAAAGAGCAAAAATCACATGTACTATCATAGCAAATGTTCACAATACAAGATCTTGTAAAAAGACTAACCGGGGCGGGGTTAAAGAACATTTTAAAATAGACATAAAGAACTATATATAAATAGAAAACAGTGAAATTCGGTGATATTATACAATATACAAAATACGGTACGGCGTCTATTCCAGTGAAGAAATGTAGAGTTAAGAAACAAAAAATAAAAACAAAGGGTTGACAAAGGATAAGTTTAATAAATACCAGTTACCTCTAATTTTAGACACAAAGTTGGTGGAGGATTTTAAGGAAATTGAAGAGGAAATAAACGAACGACTTACAAAAGAATGTTACAAGCCTGTTACAATAGTGTATGGTAATTTGATTTATCCAAAAGTAAATCTTTCGGATGTTGATCGTTTTAAAAATAAAACTGAAGAAGTTACAATTACGATAAGTATTCGCTCCATATATTTAGGTGAAAAAAACAAAGCGAGTGTACAAATGCATGCATGCTAAAGAAAAAAGATTTTTTATATCCGAAATGATATAAAAAATACATTCAGTACATTCAGGGGTGTTAGATTTTCTTATTTCTCTGTTTTTCTCCATCCCGAGCGACTTAAAACACTCTCCGGTCACCATATAGTATTTGGTATTATGAGCTTGGCGTCCAGCAGGTTTTTGCTCACCAATTTCTGGTAGGAGTACGTCTGCAGGTGGTGCTTGTACATTCATTTCAGGAATGGGTTCATCAATCGATGATACCGCTGTAGGTGGTGGCGGAGGTGCTGCTTGTCCCAATTTGAAATAACATTGCTGCTAATCAAAGGCGTGGAATTCCTCCATGTTCTTATTCGCTAAGAACGTTAGCGCTTGTACTCTTGTACATTCAATTCAGGAATGGGAGCATCAATCAATTGTACCGCTGGCGCTTGTGCTCGCACATTCATTTCAGGAATGGGTGCATGTACCGGTCTGGCGCTTGTTCCAATAATGTAATCAAGTCCGCTTTTCTCAATTTGGAATAACCTTGCTGCTTAGCAATGGTGGTCAATTCCTTCATATTCATGTTTTTTTATATTCGACATTGTATTTGTATTACTTAATAGTATTTCTTTAAATCAAATTCAATTTTTTATTTTATTTTATTTTTTTTATTTTTCTTCGAAATGGGTTGGGAGGAGGTGTAGAGTTGGAGGGACGGAGAGGACGTGTAGATTGAGAGGGACACTACGATGGAAAAAATTTCTTTAAGTTAAAATCATATTTTTATTTATTTTTTTATTTTTAGGTGGTGTTCGTGGTTCAAATTAAACTGAGTTAGAATTGTCAATTTCTATCTACTACTGGATTTTAAACTTTTACTTTATCCACCACAGCCTGATAAAGGAAAATGTATTAGGTGCAAAAACGTGCTTAGGTTCAGCTTCATTAAATACATACAGTACCCGTATGCTATTTTTACGTTGTCGAGTTTTCTCGATCAAACCTTTCAATAACAATAATTTATTATTTTATTGGGCCTAGTTTAGAATATATGTACATTACATATGCAACTGAGATGCATTATGATGGTTTATGTCAGAACGTGCTTACACAATATATTGAAACTTCAAACTTGTCTGTGGCATCCACAGCTCTAGGTAAGCTGTGTATGCTGCGTATCTGCATAATATATGCAAATAAATGAGCAAACAAACGCAAACGATTGTGTTAAACGCAAACGATCGGTTATATGCATAATAAAAACGTAAAAAAAAATGTAAGGAAAAACAAAATATTTTTGTTAATGCGTAGAGAAAGATATATATACTGAAGCGAAAAAAAAGCGCAACTTGCCGCTATATATTGTATATACTGCACACTTTAATAATAAATTCAACAACATATTCCAAAGAAATCCCGGGATGTTTTGTAAAAAAAAAGTCTGATTCTTATTCAGTGAAATGTATGCATGATAACATGAGCATAGACCCAGATAAGTCGGTAGTAATATATTCGTGCATTTGAAAAAAAAAATCATTTAGTATTTGTAAACAATGTCGGACCCACAATATTTACAGATGAACTGTGTGTGCTGATCAAATGATATCTATTAGCGCAATATGTTTTCTACATAGTATGTCTTGCGTAATACATCTGGCATGTTTAGTTCAGATGGGAGCGAGCTCGACTGTTGCAAAGTTCAACTATTACTGCCCGCGCGTGTAATATTTTAGTATGGGTTACGTTTACAAACCCACGAAGAGGTTCTTCTTTAAGGCCAGTAGGGCTTATGCCATGGTCTTTTGCCCCTCGTCCGTTAACTTTTTGATGTCTAGCACCTTCATTTTTTATTCAATCTTTATCAAACTTTACCAGGTTATTAATATCAATGAAAGCTCGGTCGAATTCGAAACCTAGCGAGATCGGACAAGTAACACCGGATTTATTGCCCTTGAATTAACGAAAAATGGCTATATTTTGTCTTGTCAACACGCCAGCGCCTCCATTTTTCATCAGATCTTTACCAAACTTTTTCAGAATATTATTATCAATGAAAGCTCGGAGGAGTTTGAAAACCAGCCAGATCGGACCAGCAATACTAGAGTTATTGCCCTAGAATTAATGAAATTGCTATATTTTGTGTTGTCAACACTCTAGAGCCTCCGATCTTTATCAGACTTTACCAGATTATTAATATCAATAAAAGCTCAGACGAGTTTGGAAACCAACCAGATCGGACAAGTAACATTGGAGTTATTGCCACCGAAATAACGAAATTTGCTATATTTTGTCTTGTCAACACTCTAGTGCCTCCTTTTGTTATCCAATCTTTCCCAAACTTTATCAGATTATTATTATCAATGTATGCTAAAAGGATTTTGAAAACCAGTAATATCGAACTAGTAACACCGGAGTAATTGCCCTTGAATTAGCCGAAACTTTCTATATTTTGTTTTGTCAACACTCTAGTGCCTCCATTTTGCATCCTACCTTTACTAATCTTTGCCAGATTGTTGATAGTGATGAAAGCTCGGTCAAGATCTAAAACCAGCCAGATTGGACTAGTAACACCGAAGTTATGGCCCTTGAATGATTGAAAAATTGTTAATTTGTTGATTTCAACACTCTAGCAACTTTATTTTTCTTCCGATCTTAACCAAACTTTACCAGATTATTATTATCTACAAAAGCTCGGACGAGTTTAAATACCAGCGAGATCAGACTAGTAACACCGGAGTTATTACCCTTGAATTAACGAAAATTGCTGTAGTTTGTCTTGTCAACATTCTAGCGGCTCTATTTTGCATCTTACCTTTACCAAATTTTGCCAGATTGTTGATATAATGATGAAAGCTCAGGCAACTTCTAAAACAAGCCAGATCGGACCAGTACCACCAAAGTTATGGCCCTAGAATTACTGAAGAATGTGTTAACACTCTCGCACCTTCATTTTCCATCCGATCTTTACCAAACTTTACCAGATTATTATGATAAGGCCTTCATTTTGCCGTATTTCAGCAAAACTTTGCAGGGATAATCAGTACCAAGCCTAGTTGTGCATATTGTCACCTTGTTCCGGTTGAATGGTTTTTGTTATAGACACATACTGTGTATGGGCTAGTTCTGCTTAAACCCCTTGGTCTGATTTCAACAAAATTTGGCAAAGATGATAAGTATTTAGCCTAGTTTTGCATATCATCACCATGTTCCCTTTGAATGATTTTTGGCAGAGTTATGGCCCTTTAAAGGTTTTACTACACAAACATTGTCCGGACTTTTTCTCCTGAACACCTGGCCGGATTTCAGAGAAACGTTGTTGTGCATATCATCACCGTGTCCCAGTTAAAATATTTTTGAGTAATTTATAGCCCTTTACAGGTTTCAATACACAAACTTTGTCAGTACTAGTTCTGCTGAACCCCTGGCCAAATTTCAACGAAAGATAAGTACCAAGCCTAGTTGTGCATGTCATCGCTGTGTTCCGGTTGAATGATTTTTGTCGGAGTTATGATCCTTTAACGGTTTTAATTCACTAACTTTGTACATACTAGTTAGATCATCTGAGCCGAAGGCTCCAGGTGATCTATTGGGATCACTCGTCGTCCGTCATCGTTAACTTTTGCTTCAAACGACTTCTCCTCAGAAACCGCTTGGCCCGTGTTGACCAAACATCACATGGATGATCCTTAGTTAAATGTTTTTTAGCTTTTTTTGAATAAGGTCAATGCAAAATCCAAGATGACCGCCATTACCATATATAATTGAAAACTTAAAAAATCTTTTCAAGAACCACTGGCCAGATATCACCAGTTTTTCTTTTAAAATAGTCTCCAACGCCTAAGCTATGAAAGTTGCTCAAAGAAGTCCTCGGGTTAAAAATGGCCATGCGCCTGGGGTCCAAAGTTTGCATATTGAGATTTTGCATGTTTTCATAGACATATAGGACATTTTTTAAAAGAAATCTTCTCTGAAACAACAAGGCACAGAGCTGTCATGTATTACATGTAGCATCAGCTGGTGGTCGGTCCTCTAGTATATTTGTTCAAATGGCGACACTGGGATCAAATTTGACACCGCCCCGGGGGTCACAGTTTTTTAAATTTATTTATATAGGAAGCAAAATTAAAAAATCTTCTTCTCTGAAAGTACACGAGCCATAGGTTTAATATTTTGCATTTACTATAAGCGTATGGTCTTTTTCTTGAGGTGTATTTTTTTTATATTATTATTCATTTTTATTACCATTTTCTGCTTGGAATGCGTTTTTCTTTTGTTTAATTTGTCTAAAGTTTGTATATAAATATTTTGCTTAATTTTACATAGACTTACGCTCATGAACAGTCTCAATCAAACCGAGACTGCAATATTTCGTATGTGTCGTGCTCGGCCGTTTCCAAAGGTCCATTATCATACTCTTTTTTATAGCACAGTGGCGTTGCTTGTGCAGTGTGGCGGCAGTAAAACGTTTCCCCGCGCTTGCAGTCAGTACTGTTATTCATTCGATCTTTGGAGATCGCTGAGCCCGATACTTATATTTAGTTATCGGTGGTACATTTTCAATTTCTTCTGTTTTCTTACTTAATTTTTGATTCGGTGGTTCCACTACTCCGACCGATAAAAGGCTCTGGGTATTGTTTAACCACTCATAGGATATGCTGTCTGCTTTTTGATACGCAGGCTTCATAACCGCTGCTCCCAACTAAATTCCATTATGTTTATTCCGCTCTTCGGGGCATTTAATTTTATTTGATACTGGGACCATACGCCGTACGACATGGGGAAGCAGTATACTCCATGTCCACCGCCATATGCATGCCATCTTCGGGATGGTTAAAATTGTGCACTATTGATTTTATGAATATGAAGTTCTGCTCAACCCGGGGCTAGAGGGCGTGAGCGGTAGCTAGCATATTTCACTACCGCTCATGAACAGTCTCAATCAAACCGAGACTGCAATATTTCGTATTTGTCGTGCTCGGCCTTTTCCAAAAGTCCATTATCATACTCTCTTTTATATAGGGAAAAATTAAATAATCTTCTCTGAAATTACAAAAGCCAGAGGTTTAATGTTTTACCTTTGCTATTGGTTTTTGGTCCTCTTCCAAGCTTGTTCAAATGGTGACCCTTGGGTCACATTTGGCCCCGCCCCAGGGTTCAAATGCTTTACTTAGACGTGTATACTTAAAGATATTCTTCTGAAACTACAAGAGCCAGAGGTTAAATATTTTGAATTTATTATAAGCTTATGGTCCTCTACCAAGCTTGTTCTAATGGTGATCGTGGGGTCACATTTGGCCCCGCCCCAGTGTCACATGTTTTACATAGACTTGATTAGGGATAATCTTCAAAAAAATCGTCTTTTCAGAAACAGCTTGGTCAATTTTGACCAAACTTCGCACGAATGATACTTAGATGAATGTTTTTCAAATTGCTAAAATAAGTTAAACATCCAAGATGGCCACCATAGAAACATCTTTGAATTCTTCTACACTGGGAAGCTAGGGCAACGGGTTCAAATCCCACTGGAGGTAAACTTTTTGTTTTGATTTAATTCTTCATTTTATTATTGTTTCCTGTTGAATGCGTTTTTTCTTTTGTTAATGTTTCTAAAGTTTGTATATAAAGATTTTGCATGTTTTACACTAATTTAGGGACATCTTACAAAAAATCTTTAAATTATTAGCATGGAGATGTGGGTTTAAATTTTGATTGAGGGTGTTGTTTGGATTTGCACTTGTAACAAGGTATTGAAAGGAATTTAATGATGAAACAGCTTGACATAAGAGCCATTTTAGCTTGGCTTTCACAGGTCCTCTTGTTTTATATTATTATTAAAGATCGCCAACTCCTGGTCTATCAAGTTGGCTCATTTGAAGTCCCTTGATCATGACAAAATCGACATGACCATATTGAAATATAAGGTCAAGGTCACACTGAAGGTCGTTATTTGGGTTAAATAATACTTTTTTCTTCACGATAACTTAACGTTGGCTATAAATTTCTTGGTTTTTCTTCATCAACTTTCGATATATACTCAAGGTCATTATATGGGTTAATTGAGTTCTGCTCAACCCGGGGCTAGAGGGCGTGAGCGGTAGCTAGCATATTTCACTACCGTTCATGAACAGTCTCAATCAAAACGAGACTGCAATATTTCGTATATGTCGTGTTCGGCCGTTTTCAAAGGTACACTCTCATACTCTTTTAAATACTCATTTTTTTCATCACGAGTACTTAACGTTGGTTATAACTTTCTCATTTCTTGATATCTCTTCATCAAACTTTCAATATATACTCATCATGACAACATTGACATGGCCATACTAAATTATAAAGGTCGAGGTCACACTGAAGGTCATTAGATGGGTTAAATACATTTTTTTTCTTCACGAAAACTTAGTCAGGCCAGTTTGTCAAGGTCATTTATCGGGGTCCAAAAAAACTTGTTATACTGACAAAGTGATTTTAGGCGACACAGGTGTTCCGCGGAATACCCGTCTAGTATATTAATATATTGATGGCTCCTTTTATACTTAGAAGAAATGAGTATAACTTCTGTATAAAAGTTTGCAAGTTTTTATGAAAATGTGTGGCGTAGGAGTCGATGCTTTTCGAGCTGAATCCAACGCCAAGAATGGAGGGTTATTATAATTATGTAAACCCCTGCAAATTAAGGTCGGATTCACTATGTCGTTCGTTTAGTCTTGATCATCTTCGGCTCTTGATTGTAAATACAAACGTGTTGACAGAAAAGAATTTAAACCGGAAACATGTGCCTGCGATTGTTATTTTATTACAGTATTTCTCACATCCACATTTAGTTTTTTGCCAATATAATGATGAAGTTTCCCTCTTTATTTATTAATTCAGTGTCTCCCAGCTATTCTGTTTATCTTCGAGCCTACCATAAACGATACAAAAATCTCGGCAAAATGCCTGCCGCCTAGTTTTTTCCCCAGAAGAACAGCTCTAGACATTTAACTTGAAAACATGCAAGCGTCACAGATGATATACACTATCGTTTGGGAGTGCAGTCGGCCTGTTCAGAATCTGGTCCGCGCTATTTCTCCATAACCGCTTGATGGTAGTTCTCAAACTTGATAAGAAGCATCAGTGTTCATAACTTGGTAAACATGACACGTTCCGGTTTAATGATGATTATGGTTCTTTGATTATAATTACACAGAAATCTTGTCCACCCTATTTCTCCATAATGGACTTTCACGAAACTATGAGAAGCATCAGACAGTACGAAGTGGCGATGTGCATAACATCGTCTAGTTCCGGTTCAGTTATTTTTACACACTATTTCTGCATAACCCCTTGCTGGGCTTTCAAGAAACTTTATGAGAAGCATAAGTATGAAGTGGAGATGTGCATACGTGTAACATCATTTTGTTACGGTCCGATGATTTTGACGAGTTATGGCCCTTTGAATATTTTGACACAAAAATCATGTTCGCACTATGTCTCCATATCCCCTTAATGGATTTCACCAAACTTTGTGAGAAGTGTCACATGCGTCTCGCTCCGGCTTGATGATTTGTGGTAGAGTTATGTCCCTTTGAATATTTTAACACACACATCTTTAGCGTACATTTCTCCATAAGCCCTTGATGAATTTTCACAAAATGTTTGTGAAAAGCATCAGTAGGAAGTGGAAATGGGCGTTCCTCCGTTCCGGTTTGAAAATTTCTGACTGTGTGAGAAGCATCTGCATCTTATGGAGATACCATATCATAGTGCGGTTTTGGTTCAGTGGTTTTTGATGTGAGTTTTTTATATGCTATATCTCCATAACGGATTTGCCCCAAACTTTATGAGAAGCATCAGTATGAAGTTGAGGTACGTATATCGGCATCGGGTGTGCGTTTGCGTTTGCAGGGGTATTAATAACCTTAAGTGATAGTTTCAGTTTGAAAAAAATTAATCTAAAAGTTTATTAATTTTGCCTAGTTTTGTACACTCCTTCTGTGATGTCAGGACGATCTCTGTAGTGTAAGAAAACATGTTTTTCTTTCGGGAAAAGAGATCCAGGTTCAAGTATTGGCAGGGACCTGACACACTTACTGAGTTGTACATACAATTGCTTACATATAAATAATGTTGACTTATTTTTGTACAGCATGAACTAAAAAATATATTTGATGTCATACATCATATTATTACCGTATGTGTATGTAAATTGTAATTATTCATGCATATTCAGAGTGTGTTTTTATATAATTTTGCAGATAAACATTATTTATAGTCCAAAGTCAGAGTTTTAAGAATACATATAGCTGGAACTCAGCTATAGCGAATTGTCGGGTTTCAGCGACGTTTTTTTCAGTTTGCTGTCCAGCTCCTAAAGTCTTTGTTTGATATAAAAATAGCGAATATAGCGCTTCCTTGGTTATAGCTAAGGCACTTAAATTGTATATTTAGTTTCAACCAAAACTATTTAATCTTTATTTCAGTTTTCCATTATTTTCTCTTCCGCTGCTACAGCAAATAGAACCAACTATCAGTTTTACACAAACAAACCATACATGATGCTGTTATTCCAATGTAATGAATTAAAACATAAATCATATACAATTTTCATTTGTATTGCCGCTCGTCGTCATAGTATCGATTGAATACTATGACTTTTCTTGTTAGACGTTATACGTTAAACAAACTACTGTTTATGTGTTAACGTCAAGGCATTAAAGAAATATGTTAATATGATGGAATGAATGAATGGTGTTTTATGGCACGTCGACACATAAATAGGTAAAATTGTGCGCAAAAACCGACGAAAGGTTAAGAAATTAAGTAGTAATTAAAAATTGATGTAAATATATAAAGATAAAACTATTAAAAAATAAGGGATGATATGGTAGTAATATTAACTATATATGTAAATCAACAAATGCCCGTCAACGGGTATATAAAGAAGTAAATATGTATAAGAACACAGTATAATGATTTATATATTCTGATTTATTTTAGGAAATCTAAAACAAGACTAAAATCTATAGTATCAAATAACTCTTTCATAGTATTAATATTGTAGTATCTTTGACGCATAGGATCAAAGTCTACACATTCGAACAAGATGTGTTTGACCGTTAACGATGCAATGCAGGGTTTTGCATTATATATAAGAATGGAAAGAACAGGGGGTACTTTTTATGTTTGCTCAGTATATTTAATCGGAATACTATCTGGCCTCCGTCACAGGGCCCGCTTCTGATTTCCTCGTTACGCTGTGCTACGCGGATCCAATCGTGAACGCTCGGCCAATCCCGTCATTCTTCCGTATGTTCGAAGTCTTGACATTTTGTTAGCCTGAAGGCAACGGCGCAGAAAATAGTGCACTGTTACTATGTAAACAATATGGTCACTTGCCACACTTGTTGATGTATAAGCTGAGTTGAATGTTTGTTTTTTACAATGAAGATGAGGGTTTTATCAATGCTTTCATGTAAATAAAATACTGATGGAGCAATCGGCTGAATGACATTGCAAAATATGGATGATAACTTTGATTTTTAATGCAAATTTGTTTTGGCGGGAATCTAAGGCGCGATGGCGTAACCAATATGGAAACCTTCGATTTACATTCGAGTAATGCTGCGAAGCAGTGTACGAGATGTTGCGAATGACGCGGATACAGAACCAGGGCTGGGGAAAATAGGACGTTTGAAATCGCCCCGAACTTTGGGGTGATTTTGGCGACGGTTTGAGAGGTTCTACGAGACTTTCAAAAATACATTTTCAAGTTAATTTAACATTAATTTCTTGTTTTTAACTTACGAGCAGCAAGTGATATTTAAAAGTTTAACTGGTGTATCAACAATATTATTGACGTTGTACGTTTATTTACAACATGAAGTCACGCAAACGTCGACTTTATGCGCGTGATTTTTTGGCCTAATCGCTAGTGGGCTCTTTAATTGGCCTAATCTGCCCAGACCAATATCTGCAAGTAAGACATATGCATGATACGGTCTGGATGGTCGAGACTAAATAATATCTCAGAAGCACCCTCGTAGAAAGTTCGTTTTGAATATGCAATATCAAGAGTTCGTATCTCGGAAACATTAAATACTAAAGATCCATTTCAGAATTTCTTAAAAAAACAAGTACAAACCGCAATGATCCAAGGGTAGCTATCTCTTCAGCTAAAGTGTTTTCCTCATTTAAATCTACTGTTTTGATAATAATTAGAAATATGTGTTGCTTTGGATTTATTGAAATGTTTCGTAATATCTTAGTTTTAAAAATCGGTTGAACACTATTTATTATTTTACAGCCAAACAAACGAATTTTGACAGGACTTTCCCATGTTAACTCTGCAGAAAATTAAAAACAAATCAAATAACTTCAGTTAACCTTTACAGTTTATACTAAACGTTCAGGGTGTTTTAATTCATACTTTATTCAACCCCTAGCAACAATTTTTGGAAACAATTTCTAAAAAAAACAAAGAGCAAAACGCGCGTAGGGTATAAGCAGAATTTCGCCGAATTTGAATGACGTATCGGAAGTTTTACTGGTTATTTATTTTATTTCTCAACCGCATTTGTAAAGGAGAAACAGTGTTGAGAGATCCGGAGACAACTCGCTCCCCCAAACAGTAAAGTACGTTGCGACTCTTGAAATGAAAAAAGAAACTCGACACGGGAGTTTCCGCTATATATTGTATGTACAATATGCTAATGTTAATCGAATGGTACATGGCCACGTAAGACCTTTCCTTTCGGAAAAAAGACTGTAAAAACACGTAACACAGCAAATAGTATTCCTGCAAAGTTGTATTATTGACAGAGTACGCGTTTGGCGCAAACTTAGGATGCACAATTTTGCAAACTCTTTACGTTTTAATGCAGTACTGAACTGGCTCAAATTTTCAAAGAAGAACTTCAACATTCATGCATTTCTTGTTACAACGTGTACTGTGATTAAAACGTCTACAACATCACAGTTGTGTCCTTTCTCTAACTAACAGCAAGTTTTCTTTTTACAAAACATCTTGGGATTTCCTTGGAATATATATGGAATTAAGTGTGCGGTATATACAATATACACTACTCAACTTTTATAATCGGTCACTTTTCAAAGAATTATATATTTTTTAATAATTCATATTTTCATTTGAAATTTTAACTGGCGTCGTTTAACAAATATCGCTAGCGATTTATAAAACTTAATCTGCCTTGATTGGACAAAAACCTTGTTGATAAAATTAATAAAATATTGGTATGTGTTTTGGTGATTTCCACGTTTTAGTGTTAGTGTTATTTTTAAAAAAAACTGGGTGACCGATTATAAAAGTTAAGTAGTGTATAGCGGAAATTCCCGTGTCGCGTTTTTTTCCCTTTCAGTATAATATGTATGCTTTGCGCTGTATGATTTGTTGTCCTGCATGCTCCATCTTTGATCTCAAATACTATATTCACCACTGCAATCTGACGGACGAAGCTAAGACAAATGTCTTGCATAACAACACACCATCTCGATACAATATGGTACGTATACTGAACAAAAAAAGAAACTTCCGCATTTTAAGCTTTGCATAGGGTTGACTTTGTTACACTTTGTACACCAATCTAGATATAATTTCATCATTTTATAGTTATCACTCAATCATTCTGATCAAAATAAATAATCATCAAAACCCAGAGTTAGTGTGTTGCTGTTAAAACATGTTTTATTCAAATTGCGAAATCACTATATTTGTATTATAAAGGGAGGTAATCTGAAAATATGCATACGTTAAAGCTGTATGGCGCAAAAGTGAGTGAACAGGTCAGCTTACTTTCTCCGTCTTTTTGGTGCTGGGGTTATCTTCTGTTTATTTCAATAGAACAAAACCGTATTAAATCAATGTTTAAACCACAAGACCCGGAAATGCTGTTAAAACCAAAACAAGGGGAATAACTGTGCGTACAAGTTTGATTCAAGGAAAATTGTTTTCATGACAGTGCTGGGCTATTAACAAAGGTATTAACATATAAGAACAAACAAAATATATTTTCATTGTGTCTACATGTATGGGTAAATTTGCGGAAGTTTCTTTTTTTGTTGAGTATATTATTTAAGACTTGCCTACTCTATTGATTCGCGTGGTTCATGCTCACCTACAATATAGGTCCAACATGCTATACGTACTGTCTGCTTTCACATGCTTATTCCTTACCTGATCAAATCGATTCGCATGTTCCATAGTTTTCTACAATACGGACACATACCTACTTTATGGTTATTCATTTATCAATATTTCCTACTATAAGGACACATATGTTTCCTGCCTATCTACTATATAGATCCATATTGTTCATGCTCACCACAGACTTGAGAGTCATGAACAGTCGCTTGCATATTATAGGAATCTACATAGTTATGCTTACTTACTACATCCTTAGATGCAGAATTTATATCTTTAAATTGTATTTAAATGTGCATGTGTGTTTGCTGTTATTGTCAAAACTATCAACGTAAACGGATCCGATAACTTAATGTATGTCAACGTCACTATGCATTGTTTGGGAGTTGATATTGAACTTGTTGTGTAACATAGTAATTTCTTATGTTTTTCATTAGTATTATGCACTTTCCATAAGCCATTAAGGAACAAACCTGATTGAGATTATTTTTTTAATTTCACGTCTTTCAAATTTCTAACTACATTTTGGTATAATTTATGGATGTTACATTATTATTTTGCGTAAACGTTCAAAGTGAAATCAAAACCAGCAAAAGCAGATATACAAGTCGAACAGAAATTGTGGCATTCAAGAACTGCACCAAAAAACACGCATAGAACTAAAACGCTTACAAGAATGAATACAATTTAAAGTGTATGACATCACAAACATAAAAGGGTTGACAATAGTGTAACCGCCTTTGAACGGTCAGTGGCAAAAACGGCAGCTGAGGGTTTAACCCAGATTCTAAGGTGCTCCAAACCAATCACACTCTTACCCTAATTCATCACAATAAAAAGATACAATGTAAATACATATATCCCCATAGTTCCTCTAACAAACTAGACACATCTTATACTGTTGGTTTATTTTTGTTATCAATGATAGATGTTTCAGGCAATGTTTCAGGCAATGTCTCAGTTCGTTATGTTATGAACCTAACCATTCCTATCGCCTGGAGTAACCTGATCACCTGTTGACCCTTAACCTTCGTCTTCTTTATTGTATGTGCTGCGTTACTCTGGAATATCCTCAACCATAAGTCTAAAATGAATAAAACGCCTCGTCTGAAACCTGCTCGCCACTCAACGCTGCGGGATCGAATCCCACTGGGAGGTCGACTTGTAAGTGAGAAAGGGATGTAAGGATGTATAAAAAACTGGTTCTACCCAGGAAAAAAGTCCGTCACACTTGGACATAACTTGAAAAGTATTTGACCTATGTTCATGCAACTTCACACACATCTTTATCTTAACCCGAGGAATGTTGTTACACATGTCCAATAACTCCGAATTTCATTTTGGTAGAGTTATGCATCCTTTCATAAAAGTTTAACCTACAACCAAACCAAACTCATAACTGACCTGACAGTGTGTTGAAATAAAGACACGGCAGGCGACACAAGTCTTCCGTGGAAAACCATTCTAGTTCATATTACAAGTGATATTATTGACAGTTTTTTCAATCGAAATGAACTCAGTCCGATAAGAACAATACAATGATTTTACCTGGCGGAGATATCTTTATGTACACAGCCCAGTTTTAATGGCATGACAATAGATTAAGAGCACCCTAGAATTTGGCTTAAACCCACAGCGGCCTTTTATGCCACTAGCCTTTCCAAGCCGGTATGCCTATTTTCAACCCTTTTGTACTTGTGATGTCACATGCCTTGCTTATTAACATGTTAGTAAATGTTGATAGTTTTAATGCGTGTTCATTGAAAGCTACATTTCCTGTTCGACTTGTTCACCTACGTCTATATTCGAAGTATTCGAAGTATTGATCGAGGTTATGCCTTCCTTTGTACTAAACCACATTAAAAATGTTTCACTTACAACAAAATAAAATGTATTGGAGTCATGTGTTATTATTTCATCATTAAAATAAAACAATTTTAGCAAAGCATTTATCAATTAAACGTCATTAACTCAACAGACAAGGAGCATACATGTATGAACATATTTGTTACGCATGGCTGCACACTAAGTTAATATTTTTTGGCGAAAATGGTATCCGTTTTCAGCCATATGATATCGCTCATAGACCGGATACATCGTTTTAGCGTACCACGCGGATGTTATCATATTTTTCAAGGTCAAGAAAATATTCGAGATATTTCGATGTACGGTTTCTCACTAAACTGCGTGTTACGGTCCTTTGCGCTTCGAATGATAATATAAAGTCTGACATTAATCAGATGTCCATGAGGACAAGTAGCATTTGCTGGTATAAAATCAACATTAAAACAGACATGGTATTGGTTATTTACAAGATACCATCATCATACACGTTACATTTTGATTCGAGATATAATTTGAAACGTCAATCATGAGGTTGTACTACGGCGCTTTTGATTAGTAATGCGGCGCTTTTAGAAATCGTCAGTTATATGGCAGAGAATCATGTTGATAGAACGGTATCATATATGAATTTAAAACTGTGTTTATAAGAAAATAAAACGTTAATTTAATAACCGTTTTTTAAATCTTTTTTTTACAAGAATTTACATATTCTAGTTCTGTTTATTTATAACAAAACTCATTAAAATACAATTTATAATTTAATAGATAACTTGGACTATCCTTATTTATGTGTCTGGCTCTTCGTATTTTTCTTAAGGAAAGAAGAAACATGGAATATAATTTTGCTCAATTCACAACATTGAATACTGAGTTTAACTCTTGCTAGTAGACACTAACGTATGTATGTATTATGATTTGTACAGACGCATCACATAATATCATTATTCAGAAGTTTGTTGCCAAACAGGGAATTATTTTGTATTGTTGACGAAATAGCGTAATATAATAGACTTGTAATAGAAATGGGTTTCTCCGACCCAATATGTGAAGTTTTTAAGTTGATTGAATAATAGTACAGAATTGATATTATTGCTATATTAATTACTATTGTAGCAGGGTCATTGAAAATTCCCTTTGTAATAGTACAAGTGTTAATCGTTTAATTGAAATATCACCTGTCAGAATAAATGGTGACTACAGCTATATGGTGACTACAGCTATCAGTTATGTATTAGTTAGAGGCTATGAAATGAAATTTTAACAATTAAGAAACCCTAAGAGAAGGAGCGCAGCGACTTAGTGTTTGCCCTACTTTTTCCCCGCGCTTCTACGAAACCACGCCTCTTAACACGTTCGCGCTTTTACTAAATCCGCCTCCTTGTGTCCAAACAAGAGCGTGACATTTAGTAAGCGATTACTTAATCATTAAATGGTTAAAATTGGTGATCGTTAGAAATTTACATGAATAAGTTCGCCATTTTTTTAAAATTCCTCACCGTCTGATTGGAGGAAAAAGTAAGGCAAACACTCACTATGAAATGAAATTTTAACAATTAAGAAACCCTAAAAGAAGGAGCGCAGCGACTGACCGGGGTTTCCTAATTGTTAAAATTTCACTTCTTAGCCTCTAACTGACTTAGTGTTTGCCCTACTTTTCCCCCGCGCTTCTACGAAACCACGCCTCTTAACACATTCGCGCTTCTTCTAAATCCGCCTCCTTGTGTCCAAACAAGAGCGTGCCATTTAGTAAGCGATTACTTAATCATTAAATGGTTAAATTTGGTGATCGTTAGAAATTTACATGAATAAGTTCGCCATTTTTTAAAAATTCCTCACCGTCTGATTGGAGGAAAAAGTAGGGCAAACACTAAATGTTTTTAACTTGTTTCTACCTACTCCACTTACTCATGTTTCTCTGTTTATACTATTCTTCCAATCTATTACATGTAAATCCATTAGAACCGTTGTAACATCTTCAATACATTTTAACTTTGGAAAGGAAAGATGTATATTCGTATATGCACCTATGCCATACTTTTAAACTTATCAACAACAGAGTGGAACCAATTTTTACAATTTCGGTTAGCTTTATAATAAGCCCAAACAAAAATACGTTTATTTATCCTTGTAGTTACGAGTCCAATGGTTACAAACATTTTTCCTTTGTCTAATACAAGGAGGTATCTAACCCACATCACCATATAGCGCGGCCATTGGAATGTATTTGACTACGTATTAGTTAGAGGCTATTAAGTGAAATTTTAACAATTAAGAAACCCTAAGGGAAGGAGCGCAGCGACTGACCGGGGTTTCTTAATTGTTAATATTTCACTTCTTAGCCTCTAACTGACTTAGTGTTTGCCCTACTTTTTCCCCGCGCTTCTACGAAACCACGCCTCTTAACATGTTCGCGCTTCTACTAAATCCGCCTACTTGTGTCCAAACAAGCGCGTGCCATTTAGTAAGAGATTACTTAATGATTAAATGGTTAAAATTGGTGATCGTTAGAAATTTACATGAATAAGTTCGCCATTTTTTTAAAATTCCTCACCGTCTGATTGGAGGAAAAAGTAGGACAAACACTAAATGCGACTCCTTGTGTCCAAACAAGCGCGTGCCATTTAGTAAGAGATTACTTAATGATTAAATGGTTAAAATTGGTGATCGTTAGAAATTTACATGAATAAGTTCGCCATTTTTTTAAAATTCCTCACCGTCTGATTGGAGGAAAAAGTAGGACAAACACTAAATGCGACTCCTTGTGTCCAAACAACCGCGTGCCATTTAGTAAGAGATTACTTAATGATTAAATGTTTAAAATTGGTGATCGTTAGAAATTTACATGAATAAGTTCGCCATTTTTTTAAAATTCCTCACCGTCTGATTGGAGGTAAAAGTAGGACAAACACTAAATGCGTCTCCTTGTGTCCAAACAAGCGCGTGCCATTTAGTAAGCGATTACTTAATGATTAAATGGTTAAAATTGGTGATCGTTAGAAATTTACATGAATAAGTTCGCCATTTTTTTTAAATTCCCCACCGTCTGATTGGAGGAAAAAGTAGGGCAAACACTAATCCTAAGTAAAACCTCATGGCTCTATGTTGTATAGCGTTTATACAAGAGAAAGATGTATTTGAAGTAATTAATTTAACATTATAACATTATTTCACAAGAATTTGAATTGCTTACCCATGTGTAATGAACACATGACGTGCAGTTGTTGCAATGTAATGTACAAGTTTTCATGCGCGTGTAATGTACATGTTTTCATGTCTTTCCTGTTGGTGGATTCCAGTTATAAATTTGACTTCATACAATTTTGTTTGAATTTGTTTTTTTGATACATGTATTCTATTTTAAATGATATGTAAAGAGGTATATATTCTAACACGACCTCCACAGTCTTTCATATACACAAAGAAGAGAGACAGCTGTATGTTATTCTACGATAAAATACAGCTTTTCCATTAATTCCCCGCGTATATTTCATCCATCGGAAGCGCCACGTTACAAGACGTCACTTGGTAAATATACGTCACGAAGACAAACCCAACAGTAATTTTAATGAAATGTTAATTACAGCAAACTTGCCATTCTCCCAAACCGTGCACACCCCCGATATAAACCCATCATGTGCATCAGTACATATGACATTAATTACCATCTTGAACAAGGTGATAACGTTTGACGTCATACAGCGCAAGCTATATGACGTAAGCAATGACTTAATTGTTTGTCACGTGACTACTAGTGTATTGAAACGCAGAACTTTGCATACGGGCGCGCCTAGTGGAACAGCCTGTAAACATAGCAGCCTGATTACCTTGACCTCCGAGATAATATATAGTGCCCCAACGATAGCGTAACAATGGGGTTATTGTTGTATTAGAATCGAAATAATAAATACGTACCTGTGTTTTATCGGTGAATAAAATAATCGGTGAATAAAATACAGTTAGGAGTTCGGCTGCGTAGTAATTAAATCACGAGTGCGTTAGCACGAGTGATTTAATTAACGCACTCGTGATTTAATTACTCGCATCCGAACGACTAACTGTATTTTATTCACCGATAAAACACAGGTACGTATTTATTATTTCTTAAATAAAAGGATCATTACTATAATAACTTTACCTTTCGTAGGTAAATGCCAGATCAGGATACGCCTCTCGTGTGATCCTGATCTGCCATTTACCTCGAGGTGATGCAAACTTCCAGAACAAGTTACTATAGTAATAATCCTATTGTATCGTTTGTGTTAGCGTCTCCGTTGACGAATGGTTAACGACGTTGCGTTGTAAACCTTCGCCTCTCACCGCTGCGGGTTCGAATCCCACTGGGAGCTCGACATGTAAGTGAGGAGGTGTAAAGTACTGACTCTACCCAGGAAAAGTTGGTGGTCTGCCTCCACCACAAAACATTGACCGTCATATGTGTTGAAAATGACGTAAAACACCATACAAACAAAAGCAAATCGTTTGTGTTGGATGCCTTTTGCCGATATTATAGTTATATCCAATACTGCTTGTTAGACCGCCACAGAAGCGTAGGCACCGGCATTCTGACGGTGCTACTTATATCAATACAAGAAGTGATATTTCCGATAGTAGTAAATAGATGTTTCAGCTAAGGATGTTTCCGATAGCAGTGAATAAATATTTCAGCTAAGGATGTTTAAACATGATCTACCGACATTGTTCTTTTGGGAATTTATTAGAAATACGTACGTTTTAATTAAAGTTACAAGGCGACAGCATCATATTATTTAACATACTTTTATTGAATTGGAATAATTTACAATAGTTTATTTATTGATAAGAACAAATATATAATTTCAGAAATGTATTATCATGATTATGAATAACATGTTTAATCGAAATAGAAGTAGTATTGCATGCGATGCAAAAACAACAAAATCGTATGGAATCTTAAATTGTTGTGTGTTTTAACAATTTAACTCGTGTTTTAACAATCTAACTCCGAGTTACTCTGTGAGTGTGTTGTGTGTGTAACCTTTTGCAATTTTAAATGAAATTTTCAAACTTAGTCGCTATGATGGATACAGCAGACGAAAATCCAGCAATGTTCAACAACATTTCTAGTACAAATTCCAGTGCAAATGGTACTGAATTTATGTACCTGACCATACCTGTGTTTGACATGATAAAAACATTGGTCATGGGCACCATGTTTTTCGTTTCGTTGTTTGGAAATTTAGCAACAATTATTCAAATGTACAAAATGCGGAGACGAAAATCTACAGTGAACACGTTGATAATAAATCTTGCCACTGCGGATTTGTTTGTGACTTTTTTCTGCATGGGAACAGAGACTGTATGGGCGGCAACGGTGCAGTGGTACGCCGGGGACTTTATGTGTAAAGCGGTGAAGTTTGCTCAAGTGTTTGCCTTAAATTTATCTACGTGTGTTATTGTTGTGATAAGCTTGGATAGGTGCTGTGTGATTTTAGACCCTATGAGTAGAAACAAGGCCCCCAGACGGGTGCGGACAATGATTATCCTGTCTTGGGTACTCTGTGCCATATTCAGCATTCCTCAGGTACGTTCATTGTCTTGACTTTAAGAAAAACATCAATCTTGTATACATAAACTCATGCTCTTCTGTATCATACACTCGACTCCCCGGTTTGTATGCCATAACCATTTGGTTTCCGACTTTCATTCGATTAAAAACTGGAACCCTTTAATTTGTTAATTTTCGTCTGAGATTCGTGGCAAATTTGTTTAAAGAAAATTGAGAAGTAAAAAACAAACAAATGAAAATGTTCTTAAGTAATTTTAATAATTTAAAATGGACAGGAGTCGATCTGAAAAAATAACGGCTGTTAGTAAAAGCACAGATACACCATTACGTGTCCCGCCCTAATTCCATTAAGCGATGTGAAAGCTTATATTTAATAGCACGATTTTATAACGAATATTTCGACAATAAAACATGTTTTACTGAAACAATGCGATAACTTGTTTACAATTACTACTTTTTAAGCCGAAATTAACATTTATTTCATACCACAGCCAACAACGTTTTCGCTTCTTTGAGAAGGGGTTTGTTGGGGTATGAAAGTTAATACCCGGTCACGTAATACTCATCATAAACGGCTCTAATTATTAAATATAATATGATGCAAATTCACTAAATAGGGACTTGATAATGAAATAGATCGGTCCGATAATTCGCCGACTCTAAGTATTAATGCATGTAGTTAGTCCGTTTTAATGTTATAAAAAGTACTTTGTGCAGTTGAAGAATGTTTTCATTGAATTACATGTACAACTTATGTCAAACAATTAGAATTAAAGTGAGTTATTTTTATTCTTTTCAAATGTTAATGAAAATGGATACTTTAAAGTAATTAACTTTCTATAAGTTGGGAGCAATATATGGTTTGTGGTAGAACTTCAAAATTGAAAGTTCTTGGTCAATTAATAAGACTTCAAGACAAAATGAAATAACTTCCAGTACGGCGGCGAAAGCTAATTTTCTCCCAATCCAAGACGTCAATTTGTGCGGAGCAAAACACATACATTTTCTTAAAAAAATCACTATTTACTACCTAATCAGCACATAGCCTAACGATAACAGCCCAATCGTGCGAGATGGTTGTTGTCAATAACACACTTGTGCGACGTTTGGGTTGACATTACGTGTTCCCGCCTTAATTCCATTAAGCGAAGGAGAAAACATTATCAGCAGGATATTTTATAACGGATATTTCGACAATAAAACACGTTTAAAAACATTTCTTTACTGAAAGAATGCGGTAATCTGTTTGAAATTACCTATGAAATGTTTTAATTTTACAATATGCAAACTTTTTAAGCCGAAATTAAGGTTTATTTCATACCCCCAGCCAACCCCGTTTTCGCTTATTGGAGAAATGGTTAGATGGTGTATGAAAGTTAATACTCGGCCCACGTATGCAACCGTGCAATCACGCGACTTCTGTCTTTTTTCCATATATGCTCCTCAAAATAATTTATGGACCACGTTTTGATTTGTTTCATTTTTTAATTGTGCCATTATTAAACATTTTACTGTCTTTTGCAGTTTTTAAGTTTAACTTTATTATTTACAATTGTTACTTGACCCAAACGTATTATAGTATTTCTCCTTTCTCCTTTTCTTTTTTTACCTTTTCATATGGATATGAAATGCAGAATATTAAAGATTAAGTAATTAGTATTGGTCTGTTTTGTGGTCCTTAAATTATGTTTAGGAGTATTAAAAAAATACCGCCGGGTTTTCTCTTGAAATCATTAACGTTACCCCACTGGTTGATATTTGAAAACAAAAATAGTATTTCCATTCGTCATGCCCAATACATGACATTTCCTTTCAGACATTTCAGACATTAATAATCATTTGATAAGCGTTAACAGTTATCTTATAAACACTCATGTCATGTTAATAATATCAAAGCACTGAAAGTGTTGAATGCGGCGGGGTTTGTGTAACGGACAAAATCTGAATATAAACATGTCATGAATAACAAAGTGCAGGAAAAATGAATAGAAATGGGGGAAATAACGCCAGACGCGAATTGTTCTTGTCATTTTTGCATATTGTCAATTGGTATAGCATTCAGATCCGGAATGCCGCCCTACCTTTCTGTTCTTGTACAACTAGACCCTGACCTCTACAATCTATGACATTTTTGATCGAATCCGTTAAATACAGGAGATATAACGAAAACAAGATTTTTATATATGCTATATTCCAGCACAATAACAATCCAATGGTATCTAAACATGTTTCTTCATTTCGTCTTATCATTAATAATAATTCATCGACATCGTGAATCATTACAAATCTTTCGAAATAGTTGTTACTATATATAATTATACATAATAATGCAATAATCATGTTGTTTTCACGTTCTATCTGAAGTAAATCAAATAAAATAATGCCGTAACCAGGACGTTTACCCCAATATGATCAATATTTTATTAGGTTAATTTTGTGGACACAATTGAACTATTATTGTTTTCCTGTTACATACATATCTCGTCTTAGTTTGAGTCAGTTCTTCTCATTACATTCAGTTCATGCATACCCGGAGGAACTATTTATCTATGCGGAGGCATATAATTTGAATGAGCTAATTTTAGCTCAGAAATCTGGCCAGCATTCAATTTTTGGTATACCATTCTGTTAACATTGCTCCCGCCGCAACAAGCACTCACATTCATTGTTTTACAATGCAACATTTGTTCAACGTAATGCATCAATTTATCACATAACGTCCCTTGTTAGCAGTGTCGAACACCCATTTAATATTCTATTGTATGACACACGTGGAATACAACCTGGAACGATTTTGATTGGTTGAGTTAAACCTGTAACACTACGCAAGTTTATTAACTGAAACTATTTTATTTATTACAAATTCACCCAGATCTAAGTCATAAACTTATTATTTGTGACAGCTTATAAAAATTATGCACGTTATACAAACATTGTTGTTGGTTTGTTAAAAAGTTGGAATAAACTGCTATTTTGTAAAGAGGTAAAACACGAACTCTTTTATACGCAACGTTATGTGTGAGACGCGACGTTACGACGTCACATATTTTATGACGTTTTGGCGCTAAAGTGTGTCTGACGTCGTGGCGGTTCTATGTCCATCTGAATTAATTTTTACTAATTTGATTGCAGTGTTATGTGATAAAAAGGATCTTAAACTCGTTCCCATTCCATTATAAGATTTATGAAACTCGTTATGAATTATTTTTAATTTTAACTCGCTAAAAGGCTAGTTAAAATTAAAATAATTCATAACTCGTTTCATAAATCTTATATGAAATGGGAACTCGTTTAAGATCCTCTATAAATGTTGCGCAAATGTCTCCTTGGGTTAGGCTATTATGCAGATTTACAAGTTAAAGCGATTAAGTCGTAACGTTAATTATTCACACAAGCATTCCGTGACGAAATACTTTTACATGACACCGAACCATGAAATATCATCCACCGTGTAGCTGCCTGTTTAATTACAGTTACACATTTTTTTTAATTTCACATTCCTGATTGTAATTTCTAAAAGTCGCTATTTATTAGTTTTAATTAGACTGCGGTGAAAGTTAGGTATGCTTGAGGGTGAAAAACACGGTAATAAAGATAATGAGAAAAAATAAATCAAACGCATCTACATGACAACTAGTTTCTTTTACCAAAATTCAATTTCAATTCAATTTTTTTTTCAATTCAATTCAGTTCATTACAGCCTAAATAATACAAATTGTCAACAAATAAAAGCGATACATTTAACAGCGGTAAACATGGAACATGGAACATGTACTTTTCTCAGAAATTGCGTGGAATGAAATCAGACAAATTTATGACGTAAGCTTATAGATTCTAGGTTTTATAGTTTATTAAAGTCCCGTCATAGTACATAGAGGATATGTGTTGGTTTGGAGTGAATATAGGATTTATTTTCATCGAGAAGTGAGAAAACATATTTTCACGAGTGATTTAGAACGAGTGAAATTATGCGAGTTTCCTCACTTCGAGATGAAAATAAATCCTATATTCAGGACAAACCAACATATTCCATTTATTATATACTCACAATCTTGAAAATTATGCAGAACAAAATATAATGCGCCAAAACAATCACATCAACAACGTCAACTGCAGCCGCATTACGTCATTTTCGGTATTTCACATGTGAAATGTAAACAATGAAAATATAAGGTTTTATTTTAATCATGAAATCCAGTATTTCACTGGAAAGTATAAAATAAAGTATTATATACAATAAAACACTACATGTGATTTAACTATGTCATTCTAAAAGAATTATAAGAGACTATATAAAAATAAATAACATTTACAACAATAACATAATATGATAAATTGAACGCAAGTGATTGGTTCTGGACCTATTGCACCAGCCGTGTCATCAGACTCACAAATAGCTGAAATAATACCCAAATGGAACCATTCACGAACGCTTTATTAATTTCACAATGTATATCATAAAATGAAACTGTTCAGCCTAATAGTATACAAAACTTATATGTAATATGCTAAATTGCTAAAGAGTGTGGTCCTTGAATGCTACATTTTCTGTTGTACTTCTATATCTACTTATAGTTATTCTCTTATCACCACTATCTACCAGGTCCTAACCCAACAAATGAAAACAGAATTGATCTAAAGCATTTTTATCAACAATTATACGTTTCATAGTTGATTACACAAACTCTTTAGTTTGGTTTAATTTTTATCACATCACACGGTTTCTGGGAGTGTAATAAAGCCATGACTTATTTCTTGTAATACACTAGTCTTTGCATCTTTATTACAGATGCAAATGAGGACCGAATCACAGTAAAACTTTTAAACCCAATTTTTTGCATGATATATCTTGCGATGCGTTTAGACACCTGAACTATTTATCATTATTTGAAATCTTACTTTATAAAATACATGTTAGCAAGGTTAAATTTGGTTTAAAGTGTCGCATTATTTGTAGGGCGAACTTATTAACAGCCGCGTAACGTAGTGACGTCTTGTATTTCTCTTACAAATAGCCGCCGTATATAAGGTAAATTGACCACATTTAAGTGAAACTATCACGTCGGAGGTGAGTTATGTGGTAATCAGAATCTTACATTCGTGACTGTGCATTATTGATTTTAATAAACTCGTTGGATAAAAAGATAGGAGAGCCTCGTATCCTATCATTTTATCCTACTCGTTTATTAAAATCAATAATACACAGTCACTTATGTAAGATCTATGTACATACTGTGGATTGTGTATACGTAGACAAATCGTTCAGTGTTGCATTTCAAGCGAAACGTTCATACAGTTGTGCGATTGCAAGATGAATGAAACATAGTTAATTGAAATTGCATATAGTGTATGAACAAGTTTTAAATTAATTAAAACATCTATTGTCACTATTACATAATTATATAATTAGCCCTTACGTTAAAATAAAAGGTAAGCGACTCCGTGACCGAATGGTTAACGAAAGTTGCGTTGTAAACCTTCGCCTCTCACCGATGCGGGTTCGAATCCCACTGGGAGCTCGACTTGTAAGTGATGAAGTGTCGATTCTTACGGATGGCGGGAGGTGTACACTATTGGTTCTACCCAGGAAAAATGGGTGATCTGCCTCCACCACAAAAAAATCGACCGTCATATATAACCTTACATGTGTTGAAAATTATGTAAAACACCATACATTACGTGGTCCGAATATTAACTTTCATACCCCATCCAACCCCTTCTCCAAGAAGCAAAAACGGGGTTGGCTAGGGTATGAAATAAAACCTTAATTTTGGCTTGAAAAGTTTGAATATTGTAAAATTAAAACATTTAATAGGTAATTTTAAACATGTTATCGCATGTTTTCGGTAAAAAATGTTTTAAAACGTGTTTTATTGTCAAAATATCCGTTATAAAATTCTGCTAATATACGCTTTCACATCGCTTAATGGAATTAAGGCGGGACAACGTAATGCAAACAAAAACAAACACAAATAAAAGATGCGAAGCAGTCTGACTATACTTAATTAGTTTACACAAGAAACAGAAGATGCGTGCTCAAAGTAATGCAGATTTCGGATTGTATCGCCTTATTGTTAATTTGCTGCAACGCTAATGGAAGGACAGGGTGGATAATGATAGTCGACTATTTTGTTATACGTTTCGGATTCAAATTACAGCTGTTAATTTGTTTCAGATAAGTAAATTGCGTAATAACGTTCAGTTACTCATTGGAAACTCAGATATATTCTTCAAGAATGCGTTATCGATCTACTTCCATTCAACTTTCATACCAGCTGGTAAACTGTGCAGTTTTGGCAACCTTCTTATGTTTGTGGTGTCTGGTCTTGGCTTGTAGGTGATAGTTTATAAATGTGTAATTGATGTTTGCTTTTGGCCTCTGTGTTTTGTGATTTCTACATTTCTCATTACGTGTTCGCGCCTTAATTTCATTAAGTGATGGAAAGCTTATATAAGCAGGATACTATAACGGATATTTCGACAATAAAACACGTTTAAAAACATTTTTTACTAAAAGAAATGCGATAACCTGATTAAAATTACCCAGTATTAAATGTTTTTGTTTTTTACAATATGCATTTTTTTAAACCGAAATTAAGGTTTTATTTCATACCACAGCCAAGCCCGCTTTCGCTTGGTGGAGTAGAGGTTGGATGGGGTATGAAAGTTAATACTCGGATCACGTAATGGTGTAATTGATGTTTGCTTTTGGCTGTCTGAGCTTTTTGAATGTTACATTTCTTTTTCAAATTTGTATATCCTTGTAACTTGCGATTGTCAATGAGCTTCAGTTTAGCTGTTAGAGGAACCGTGTTATGTTCAGCCTTTGCACTAGCAGGCGATGCTACGTCATAGTGTAGGTATTGCTGTTATCAGTGACTTCTTTAAAATATAGTTAGCAACGTCTTAAATATATTGTAATGTTCTACTAATGCATGCATTAATTATGCACAGAGTCTACAACCTGAAGCTGTACCAGCGCCTAAATACTTGTACAGTTATACTAGCTTGCATAGAACGTTGACGTTTTTGTTAAACTGTAATACTTGATAAAAAAATAATATAAAAACAAGCCATTCTATTAATTTAAAATAGGTTAATTTGAGATTTGTTTGATTTTTTTTTTAAATATTGTTTTTAGGGGACTTTTAAAAAGTGAAATTCTTTCGGGTCTTAGAGGTTAGACGGTAGATATTAATGCAAGCTAACGGAATGAATTAAGTTGGTACTGAAATTGAAACCGTTTCTTTTTTTGTGATTATGTTGACTGTTAACAAATTGACAATTATGTACGCAATGTTTTATGAAAGACCCAGTATTTGCACGTTTTTTATTTAAAATAAACCCAGTAGAAAACATAAGGTTAGGGATAAACATTGATGAACCTATCAATACAACATTTAAATTAACATACACGACATTGGTATAGTGTAATTGAATATACATGTATATGTAAAGAATAATGTTATACAAAATAAAATACTCGTCTGAGAGCGAACTCCTTTCACGTGACTCTAATAGTTATACGAATTGAATTGAATTGAATTTTGTTTAACGGTTCATCAACACAGTATAGGTTATTTAGAGCCGCCCCAGAGGGAGGGGAAGGATACATAGGAATCACCGCCCTACTCTTATTATCGAATAGATTCCTATGGTTCTTTAACGTACTCGGAGGATAGACCGATACATGTGACCGCTCGGTTTACGTATCCATCCGACGGACGAGGCTAAGGGAACGTGTCTTGTCTACTCTTATTATCGAATAGATTCCCATGGTTCTTTAACGTGCTCGGAGGATAGACCGATACACGTGACCGCCCGGTTTACGTCCCCATTCGACGGGCGAGGCTAAGGGAACGTGTCTTGCCCAAGAACACACCGACGAAACTCAGTGGCAGCACGGACCATGGTGAGTAGAATAGGTTATGTCTCAGTGGCACCACGGAGGATTAAACCGGGGCGTCCGGTTACAAATCCGCGGCGCTATTGACTGCGCAACGCCAGCCTTCAATAGTCATAATAAACCCTTCATTGAAATGCATTACTAGCCTGATTGACTGAGTACACTCGTAATTGTGTGAAACTCTTCAGTTACAGACAAAACTAACGTTTTCACAACAAAACACATAAAAATAAGCTTAAAATGAAAGATAAAAACATTTAATTACAATTTACAAACTTAACTTTATTTGCACTAAGTTGACTCTTTCATATTGCAGATAACGTGTATTATATACACCAATAAATACAAATGTGGCCTTAAACGCACGTTTTATTGAATGTTTAAACAGTTAACACTAATAACATGAAAGGATGTTTAAACAGTTAACACTAATTAAACATGAAAGGGGTTGTTAAGAAGTTGATATAAATGGTATATAAAAAGTTCGTAAGAAGCTAAAGCTATTTTTCAACCATGAACTTAATAAGAGAGTTGAGACATTTGCTGATGTTTGCTTACACATATAGGCTTCTTTTCAAGTAACAAACATCTTAAAAGTGTCATAGTAGTTTACTCCTTTTCTTTCATTTTATATGAGCGTGAGACTGGCTAAGTGCATTGCGTGGTCTCGTCTTAATTCCATAAGCGATGTGAAAGCTTATATTAGCAGGATTTTATAAAGGATATTTTGACAATAAAACATGTTTAAAAACATTTTTACTGAAAGAAAATGCAGTAACCTGTTTAAAATTACCTATTAAATGTTTTAATTTTAAAATATGCAAGCTTTGTAAGCCGAAATATTTATTTTATTTCATGCCCCAGCCAACCCCGTTTTCGCTGTTGGATAGGGTATGAAAGTTAAAACTCGGACCATGTAATGGGTACAGCGTCCGACTGGCATGTGGGAGGTCATTGGTTCTGTCTCCGGCCAGGGCACACACAATAATTAGCACACATGTTACTAGTAGCTTAGTTTGCTAAACGTTCAGCATTTAAAGATTAGTGCTAGGTATGGACTCAGACATGTGACAGAGTAATGTGTCCACGGCGTGGTGTTCCACCAGTGTGGTAGCACTAAAAGTTATTTTGTATGTATGCATTAAACATCATACATACAAACAAACAAACAAGCAGGCATGTTTGTTTGTTTGTTTGTTTGTATATATGAGGTTTAATGCATACATACAAACAAACAAACAAACAAACCTACCTACCTACCTATCTACCTACCTACCTACATATATATATATATATACATATTATAAATATATACATATAAATACATACTTGAGTATATGTACATGCATATTTATACAATAATACATAATTACGCATGTTTATCAAATATATAATAGTGTTTATCAGGGAATACATTCATACATGTATGTCTATACATAAAATACATGGTGGTGCATCACCATTTTCCTTCTCCAGTAATATGCTTGCCAAATGTTGCCATATTTATCGTTCTCTACCTTAGTGTATACATTTATTTAAGATTATTGTTTACATATACAGATATAGTTGGTACATTTAAACACAATAGGAACAAGAACTATTGCCACGCAATACAATGTCTCCTACCGGGCAATGTGTGATTATTTGTTACTTTTATCATTTGAGGATTTTTAACTTTCTCTTTGAATAAAGCATGTCAATGACTAATCTAACACAACAGAAATGAAATAATGTAACGCGTTATTCCATTAGCTAGCGCGTTAAACTAGGAAACGTTCATCAGATTAACTATCTGAAAAATATGGGACTGAACATAACTGTGTAGGAATTACTGCATGGGATGAAGCCATTTATCTTCATGTTTTTAACAGAATGTAACAACAGCTAGGGACCAACATCCAGGTTTAAGGACCAAATCTAGACACGCCGGACAGAAGCATAGAACTTTCCTCAAATGTATGTTACATGTGTGTCCATATTTTAAATAGGGTCCCCAAAGGTTCTAAAACTGCTGATTTCTGGAATAACTCAATAAAAAAATAATTTTTAAATGCTTAGTCATTATTTTATTTACCCATTTAAGTGTAATAATATATTTCTATGAAATAATAAATAAATAAAGGGATAGATATGGGTATTTTGGCAAAAGATTTAGAAAATAAAAGTAATACAAGAAAATAAAACTGCTAATTTCTTGAATAGTTCAATACAAAATTATTTCTTTAGCGTGTCTCTTATTTTATTTTACCACATTAGGTATAATGATAAAGATTCGTGAAACCCTAAATGTATTTTTTTGGGTCAAAAGTTGGAAAAATAACTAAAACTGCTGATTTCCATTTAAGTTTATTGATATCTTTCTATAAAATAATAAATAAATAAAGGGATAACAATTGGTGTTTTAGGCCACACAAAAAAAAATAAAAATAAAACAACATAGAACTAAAACTGCTGATTTCTGCTATACATTACGTGGTCCGAGTATTAACTTTCATACCCCATCCAACCCCTTCGTCAATAAGCTAAAACAGGGTTGGCTGGGGTATGAAATAAAACCTTTATTTCGGCTTGAAAAGTTTCCATATTGTAAAATTAAAATATTTAATAGGTAATTTGAAACAGGTGATCGCATTTCTCAGTTAAAAACTGTTTTATTGTCGAAATATCCGTTATAAAATCATGATACTATAAACTTTCCGATCGCTTACTGGAATTAAATAATATAAATAATAATATAAATAACAAATAATGTTTCTGTACAACTATAAATCGGTTTATCCTCTTCGCATCCACCTGGAATATATTGAAGTGCGCATTTCTTTGAAGAAATTCTCGTAAATCCCATTAGCTGTTCAATTTGAATCATTTTCCTTTTGATTTCCTGAATTGCCCCGAAACCTATAAATGCAAATAAGACAATTCAGATCCGTAAATTGCCGTCTTATTTTGCAATTACTTTCCTTTGTCTAAAACGTTTCCATCAGAAAGCTTTATTTGTTGACTAAGTGTGGTGAGATAATGTGTATTTTATAGTAGCGGAGATTCCTTTCAAATAAAGTTTGGATTTGTTTTAGATCCAATCTCATTCAACGGCAGTCTAAAGTGTCAGGTGTATCACAATATCTATAAAATATTGTTTTTTATATGTGTATAAACATAGCTTAACACTTTGAAGCTAATCAGAGCAATCCTTCTTCAAAAGGGCGTCAGTCAACCGTTTTAGTAATAACTTAAATGATATATAGATAATATCAAGAACAACGTATTAACAATTTGAAGCAATTCAGAGCGATGTTTTATTTTTCAAAAAAGAAGCAGGCTGTCCGTGACCTATTTTGCAAATAAATATCAATTATATGGTAGCATATTCGGTAGCTCAGTGGTTAAGGTATTGACTTTACAGCTGCAGACCTCGCCGCGTGGGTTCCTCCCTGGCGGAGGCATGCCTAGTGGGAAAATGCATCCGTCATCTCTTCTCCCTCTTATGTTGCTGTCATAATATTTAAGAAATAGAACATCGTTTACTGTGAATTATCGTTTAATATATCACGGTTTGGAGTTCAATTGTAAACAATAATTTCACGAGCCCGAAGGGCGAGTGAAATTAATGTTTACAATTGAACGACAAACCGTGATATATTATAGATAATTCACCGTAAACGATGTTCTATTTCTATTCTAATACCCCTAAAATGTGAAAATAACGCACACATCTGAAATCTTTCGCGTTGCTTTGCTTACTCTCCTAACGTTGCATACGTTACAATGCGTGATGCGCAATGCGCAATGCTTATTCTCCTAACGTTGCATACGTTACAATGCGTAATGCGCAATGCGCAATGCTTATTCTCCTAACGTTGCAAAAATTACAGTGATATATCGTTCAATATAACGAGATATTTTAAACTAGGCTATATAGTGCGGGTGTGTTAGAATACCTATTATTATGATGCATTCACGCGACATAACACCCGATTTCATTTATTTATATAAGTAACCTATTTAGTTTCTGTCACTATCTACAATACAATCCTAAAGTTTAAATAGGCTCAATAAAATTGAAATTATCTCCCTTGTTTGTTACTTCCTAGGGATCCCGTTTTCAGTTATATACATTACGTGACCCGAGTATTAACTTCCATACCCCATCCAACCCCTTCTCCGAGAAGCGAAAACAGGGATGGCTGGAGTATGAAATAAAACGTTAATTTCGACTTAAACAGTTTGCATATTGTAAAATTAAAACATCTAATAGGTTATTTTACACGGAATAGCAGGTTATGGCATTTTTTTCAGTACAACATGTTTTTAAATGTGTTTTATTGTCGAAATATCGTTATAAAATCCTGATTATATATGCTTTCCCATCGTTTAATGGAATTAAGGTGGGACCACATAATGACATATCGTGGAACCAGCGCGTGCAGTGTGCCCATACCGTGCACTGTTCCCAGGATGCGGGGAACCACAGTGCATCATGTGTGTTTTTTGACAGCATATATTTGTCCTAGAACCTAATTAACATCCCGAGCGGCACTTTTGCCACTGACCGTTCCAGTACCCATATTGTCATCCTTTTTATTTTATGGTACCTCATTATTTCCCTATATTTTTCCACTGCATTTTTGTTTGTTTTGAATGCGTGTTTTTGGTAGAATGTGTTCTGTGAATGCTTAGTTTCCTGTTCGATTTTTATACCCAATGTCATCGAAATAAAAAATAAATAAGTATAATGTATTGACGTG
>JAWPHD010013187.1:0-70270 GCA_037043455.1 Cyrtodaria siliqua
GAACATGAACAGAAAATGATCAAATGAACATGAATTTGGTGGGAGAGGTGGGGGGGTGGGGGGGGGGGGGGAGTTATACCCCCTCTGCCTACCCCTCCAAAGGGATCTGCAGTGGCCTATTATTTGCCCCGTGACCAAACGGGGCCCCCGGGAACCACACGGGGCACATGCAAAGGAGAGATAGGGATAATGTATTGTTTCTCAACAAATAACATGTTCATTTTATTTTAAAATTTCTATATAGATCTATTTTTGCTTAGTGCCCGATCCAACTGCATACAGCTACCCCGTGACTATGTACTGTACAATATAAACAACTCAATATCGATAAATAATAATATTATTGATAAGAAAAATATCTTAAAACCTGAAAAGCTTGTCTTGGATATATGCCCTAAAACGCAAGAAATTGCACGTAGAAATAATAATAAATAATGATTCGGAGGTTTTGTGGGTGGGTGGACGTGGGTACGTGCCACCAGAACACCACAGTTTTTAAAGGATTGGTTTCAGTTCAATTTCAAGGGCTGGCTACGGGCCTGTCACACGTATTTTACACATGTGCAATGCAAACATTCTAAATGCTGAATGCCCGCCGCCACCCGCTCACCCCTCCCACCCCCCGCCACCAACCTCCCGCCCCCCCCCCCCCCCCCCACACACACCACACAGGCGTGCACACACCCACACTCCTCTCCTCGTTCCTAAATTAATGAGTCGCACAAGTAAAACGGTTAACTTACAGAAATCAAGGGAAAAAGTAGCATGATTAATCTTACTGCAGATATATTGATTGTTTTAATTCAAGCATTAACTATTTCCCTGATACTCCCACTTGTAAATAATACATAATCATTGAGAAATTCAAAACGAATCAACGAAAATTTGAAACTAACAACATCCGCGTACAGTTCAATGTCAAGTACACGTTATATATACGTCATATTCGTCATTATTTACGGTCACGTGAATTCATACGTGTCAAATGCACAAAAAAGAATACTTCGGGGATTTACTTCTGTATAGACAAACGGTTGAATTGAGATAACAAACATAACTTAAAATAGATCATTAATATTTTACTATTGAAACTGATGCGATAAAAAAAGTTATAATGTGGTTCTGGCCTCGCGGCTAAAGACGTTAACATAACATTAGATTTTGATGTGCGATAATTCACCATGTGCTAATATGTCGACATCCTCAAAATAGGCGATCGCATTAAATTTTCGAACTCGGTACTGTCTACTGAAAGCTTGCTTTTCTCCACTCGAACCTCGATATTCTCTACTCGAAACTCGATATTCTCCTATTCTCTACTCGAAACTCGATATTCTCCACTCGAACTCTATATTCTCTACTCGAAACTCGATATTCTCCACTCGAACTCCGATATTTTCTACTCAAAACTCGATATCGTCTACTCGAAACTCGCTATTCTCTACTCGAAACTCGATATTCTCCACTCGAACTCGATAATGTCTACTCGAAACTCGATATTCTCCACTCTGAAACTCGAATATTGTCTACTCGAAACTCGATTTTCTCTACTCGAAACTCGATATTCTCTACTCGAAACTCGATTTTGTCTACTCGAAACTCGAGACTCTGAAGAAAAGAATCCCTCATACGAACCACAGTCAGAAATTCAAAATACAAAAAATACTTCTCTCAGTATCAAATCCGAACAAAAATTAACAAATACAACAATAACAAACAAAAATTAAACTTTCTCACCTAATCCAAACTTTTACATTTAAATCAACACAAAACCGGCAAGCTCTGGCAATGTCAAGAGCATGTCAGTTTCTCAGAATTGGAAAGGGGGTTCTTCTAAGCCTGTGAAGTTTAGTAATTCCCCAGTCGTGAAGCCTAATACTTCCTCGGTGTGAAGGCCTAGTGCTGCTCCAACTAGGGAAGTTGGAAAGCCTAGTGCTGCTCTAACTAGGGAAGTTGGAAAGCCTACTAGGGAGCACAAGGAGCAGCCAAAGGTGTCTAACGGCCCTATTGAGCTGCATAACAAATTCGAACAGCTCATGGACATTTCAGAGCCGGCAGCTGCACTGCCACTTCCATCCTCGCATGACAAGTTAGTTGAGGTATCACTTCAGCTGACTTCTTCCAGGGAGGAGGATTCATCAGTGGAGATGTCGCTGCTTGAGTCTCCTAAGACCTCTCCTAAATCTAAGGCCAAAAATAAAAATAAAACTAAAAGTCGCCTTAACGCTCAATAATGGGTAAAACTAATAAGATCATTCAATGGAATTGTCGAGGTTTGAAACCAAATTATGATGAAATCAGCTTAATTTTAAATGAACACAACCCTATTGCCTTTTGTCTTCAAGAAACATTCTTGAAGACAAGTGATAAGGTATCTTTTAAACAATACTCACTATACAATCATATTTGTGATACCGGGGACAAGGCGACTGGTGGAGTTTCGATAATCGTTAATCGAAACATTCCTCACAGACCTGTTGCGTTGAAAACAAATTTGCAAGCTATTGCGGTCAGTGTTACTATGCACAGAGTCATAACAATATGTTCCTTATATTTACCACCTAGTTCTTCACTAGACCCTAAAGATCTCAATCACCTAGTTGCACAATTGCCATCACCTTTTATACTCTTGGGCGATTTTAATGCACACAACTACATCTGGGGTTGTAAAGATATAAACGATAAAGGAAAAAAAATTGAGGATTTCTTAGCCAAAAACAATTTATGTCTTTTTAATAACAAGTCACATACTTATTTACATCCTGCTACAGGCTCTCATTCTTCCATTGATTTAACAATATGCGATCCAACGCTTTTGATGGATTTTTCGTGGAGTGTTGGAGACGACCTCTGTGGAAGTGACCACTTCCCCATATTTCTTGAAAATATCGGCCCTCCACTTCTCGAAAAAGAGCAACGATGGAAACTTCGCAAAGCTGATTGGACTACGTTTCAATCTCTTTGCGAGGAACAATTAAAGCCTTCCGTTTTCGAGGATGTCGAAGACGCAACTGCTCTTTTTACCAAAACTCTTCACGATATAGCTGATCAAGCCATTCCAAAAACCTCGGCAAATCCTAAACGCCCACATAAACCATGGTACGACAATGACTGCAAAATGGCAGTCAGCGATCGTAAAGCTGCAATAAATAATTTTAACTTGCGGCCAACTCAAACAAATTTAGATAACTTTAGAGTTTTTCGTGCGAAAGCCCGTCGTACTATAAAGGATAGCAAGAGGAAATCCTGGAGATCTTACGTCTCTAGGCTGAATTCTCGCTCATCTCTTAAGAAGACATGGGACATGGTCCGGAAAATAAGTGGTAAAGGTAATTCTAGTTCTGTTAATCATCTTAAAACAGATAATGGAGATATAACATCTGTCAAAGATATTACAAACACTTTGGCAGAAACTTTTTCAAAAAATTCTTCTGATGAAAATTGTCAACCAAATTTTCTGAAAAATAAGAAACTAAAAGAACAGAAGAAGCTGAACTTCAAGTCGAAAAACTTGGAAAAACACAATAAACTGTTCACTCTCAAAGAACTTCGAGAGTCCCTTAAAAAGGCTCATGATACATCAGCTGGTCCTGATGATATCCATTATCAATTACTAAAACATTTACCTGAATCCTGTCTCTCTACCCTTCTTGATATATTTAATAAGGTTTGGGTGACGGGAATCTTCCCCGATTCTTGGCGGGAAGCAATCGTTATTCCAGTCCCCAAACCTGGAAAGGATCATACGGACCCAATAAATTATCGCCCAATCGCTTTAACAAGTTGTATATGTAAAACCATGGAACGAATGATTAATGAGAGACTCGTTTGGTACCTGGAGTCCAACAAACTGATAACAAAGTATCAAAGTGTATTCCGGCGCAAACGAGGCACAACAGACAATCTCATACGATTTGAATCGTTTATTAGGGAAGCTTTCATAAAAAAAGAACATTTAGTCGCTGTATTTTTTGACTTGGAGAAAGCTTATGATACTGCATGGAAGTACGGTATTATGAATGATCTACATGACATTGGTCTTAGAGGCCGATTATCCATTTTTATAGAGAAATTCTTAGATGATAGACAGTTCCGTGTCCGAATGGGTTCAACCCTCTCTGATATTCATGAACAGGAGATGGGTGTTCCACAGGGCAGCATACTATCTGTCACACTTTTTAATATAAAGATTAACAGTATAGTAAAATGCATCAATCCAGGTGTGGATTGTTCGCTATATGTTGACGACTTTGTTATATGTTATCGTGCAAAAAACATGAATACTATCGAGAGACAATTACAACAATGTCTCAATAAACTTCAGACCTGGTCTGATGAAAATGGTTTTAAATTTTCTAAATCTAAAACTAATTGTATGCACTTTTGTCAACTTCGTAAACAGCATGAAGACCCTCATCTAACACTGGACGGGTCACCAATACCAGTAGTGGATGAGGCAAAATTCCTTGGTCTTATTTTCGACCGTAAATTAACGTTTATACCACACCTTAAATACTTGAAGGCCAAATGCCTAAAAGCTCTTAACTTACTTAAAGTTGTTGCAAACACTAATTGGGGAGCAGATCGAAAAGTCCTCTTGCGACTTTACAGATCTCTTATCAGAGTCGTACTTGCAGATGCTCGACCCTATACATAATCAAGGATTACGACTCGCCTTAGGTGCGTTTCGTACATCACCAGCCGAAAGTCTATATGTTGAAGCCAATGAACCATCACTGTCTCATAGACGAGACAAATTAGCTCTTCAATACGCCATTAAATTAAAGTCTAACCCTTCAATCCCAACTTTCGATAATGTTTTTAATCCTAGTTGTGAACCTCATTTTGATCGAAAACCGAAGGCCATTTGACCATTTGGTCTTCGTATTAAACCAAAATTAAGAGACACTGAAATCGACCTAAATTTGATTGCCAAGTACAAAGTACCACAAATTCCACCGTGGACTTTGGAAACTCCAACAGTTATTTTTGATCTTTGTAATAATAACAAATCCAGTACAGACCCTACTGTCTTTCAAAGCAAATTTAATGAAATTAAATCTAAATACTGTGACTTTCAACATATCTACACAGATGGCTCTAAAGATGGAGATAAGGTAGCTGCAGCAGCTGTTATTCACAAACACAGCATAAAGAGCCGCCTGCCTGACAAGGCCTCTATCTTTTCAGCTGAACTTAAGGCAATTGAACTTGCCTTAAATTATATTCAGGAATCTGATGATGACCATTTTGTAATATTTTCTGATTCCCTTTCATCTCTTCAAGCACTGGGTAATATGAAACATGATAACCCAGTTGTGCTTCAACTTTTAGAAAAGTACAATTCTCTTATAATTGATAATATTATTATTCTCTGCTGGCTTCCAAGCCATGTAGGAATACGTGGTAATGATAGAGCTGATAGTGCTGCTAAGGCAGCATTAGATTTACATAATATATCTAATACCAAATTACCTTATACTGATTTTAAAAATTGTATTAACACATATATTCGTAACTCTTGGCAAGCCGCTTGGGATTTGTCAGTTAACAATAAACTCCATTCAATTAAACCGTTACTCGGAGAATGGCGTTCTTCTAGTAGACCCATTCGTCGAGAGGAAGTTGTCCTAGCCCTGTGCAGAATAGGGCATACACGTTATACTCATTCATATTTATTACAAGGTGAGCAATTACCAGAATGTATACCCTGCTTTGCACCGTTAACGGTCAAACACATATTATTGGAATGTGTAGACTTTGATCCTATGCGTCAAAGGTACTACAATGTTAATACTATGAAAGAGTTATTTGATACTGTAGATTTTAGTCTTGTTTTAGATTTCCTGAAAGAGATCAGACTATATAAATCATTGTAATGTGTTCTTATATATATTTACTTGTTTATATACCCGTTGACGGGCATTTGTTGATTTACATACATAGTTTATATTTCACCTGATCATCCCTTATTTTTTAATAGTTTTATCTTTATATATTTACATTAATTTTTAATTAATACTTCATTTCTTCATTTTTCATCAATTTTTGCGCACAATATGACCTATTTATGTGTCGACGTGCCGTAAAACACCATTCATTCATTCCATCGGATGGGGACGTACACCTGGCGGTACCGTGTATCGGTCTATTCTCCGAGCACGTTAAAGAACCATAGGAATCTATTCGATAATAAGAGTACGGCACGCTCCCGGATTCCTATGTATCCTTCCCCTCTCTCTGGAGCGGCTCTAAATAACATATACTGTGTTGATGAGCCGTTAAACAACATTCAACAATGCTTCTATTACATGCAGTCGATCATGTTAAATAACATAGGTATCTGATTCGATAGCTGAAGTGATACTCTATTCCTCTGTATCCACTCCTCTTTGCGAGTAGCATTGGGGTTTATGGCACACCAACACAAACGTAATATGGCGCTAACAACGAGTATTCCAGGACCCACACCCCCCAATAATTTTTCCCTATATAATGTTGTAGTTTTGGTGTAATTGAGAGCGTGGATAACGTTTTTTGTTTTGTTTTTTTTGTCAAAAAATCTGTGAAAGGTTTGGCCCCACCAAGAATTGAAACATACTTTTTCGATTGTCAAATATCTTTTTCAAAAAGTTTGGCCTCCGCCCCCACCCAATAATTGAAACGTTCTTACGCCCATGATATGTCTAGGTTGTTAAAGGATACGAGAATAGCCTGGCGGGAATTTATTTACACTGTCTCGTTTAACTGGGATGACAAGGTAAGCGCGAGGTTTGGTGTATCCTAGAACCCCATTTACCATTTCCTCTAAGGTGATCATGTAAAAGCAGGAAATTAAACAAAGACAATTTTAATAATGTTTTTTATTATATTGGTAAATGAATATCGTGATGTTAACAATGCAAATGCATTTGTTCAGTATGATTTGAAAAATAAACTAAATGATCAAAAGCAACAAAAGCACATCTCTCTGATCGGTGATCAGATAGATAAATGTTCTGTTACAGACGCTCTGCTGGATTATTTTTTTAAATACGTTGACCTGCATAGCCAGAGTATAATTCAATGTGGTCAGAGTCATCTTCAAACTAAAGGGAGATACAAATTTACCGTTATCAATTTTATATAGAAAAAGAGACCCAAAAACGCCTGTATAGCTTTATTGGTTCAAGGGCCACAACTCTGGTGTTACTTCCAATATAGAACATTAATAGCAATGATTCAAGCTTGGTAAAGAGTAAATGAAAAATGAAAAAAGTGTTAAAAAGGCAAAATGTATAATTTTTCAGTAAAAACAAGGGACATAACTAATCCGACCTAGCTTTTCTTTGAACTTGTACAGGCTTTCTTTGATATAAAGACCCTGGCAAAGTTTAGTCAAAAGGAAAATGCTAGAGTGTTAACAACAAGAAGTTAACCCTTAACCCCCTAAGCACGACTATAATAGCCTTTGTGTCTATTGTAAACCCATATCAGCCTGCGAATAACTCGCAGGTTGATCAGGGTTTACAATGTCCGGCTGCTGATCAGTAATTTTCTCCAAAACACCCCTTTGTCACATAAATGGAATGGTTTTAATTCAAAGAAAGAACAGTCCATTATATATATGTAGCGGGTTATGGGTTAATGGATGGACGGATGACGTACAATGCCTCATCCCATAAGCTTGCATGGCCTTTGGCAAGTACATCTGAAAACACCACATGTTGTGAAAATGAGCAAGTTTGATGAAAACACATATACATATATATGATTGACCATTGACGTAGGAATATGCTGCCTTTTATACAATGACAGAGGATCTTACACAAGTGCTTTTTAATAACTAAATTTATTATTAGAGTTTGCAAATATGGTATGTGATTGCTTGACAAAACAATTTTACTTTTAAAATTAAAATTAGCACCAGTGCGAGATTCTATTTGTCACTCATAACGTTACTTAACATCAGAAATCGTGACGTCATTGACTTTTAGTTATACCACTTATATACCACTAGCGTTTTATGATATTAATGTCAATTTCTTACACTTCCAAAAGCCATATTATGCAATGGAAGATTTTATACCACTAGGTTCCTAAATAAATGTCAATTTCTGAAAAGTTATCAGTGACAACTGTCAGAGCTTCAGCTCGCCTGTTTTCTAGTGGGTACATGAGAATCTGGATGAAAGGTATTCTCTCGACATATTAATTCAAGAAGCTGATATGGCACATATCTTACATACCAGTACATGTAGAATGTCCAAATTGCTTCATCTAACATGTCTAATCTTCTTGTCCAATATACCATTTTCTAATTGTTTTCATCTTAGTCTAATAAAATTCCATGCAACATGACATCTCACATATTACCTTTGAATTATCCTTTAAATCAGTTCATTTCACATTTTCATTTTTTGCCTTTTGAACTTTCGAAGATTAGGATTCTTTTTTCCTGAAGTACTTGTTCGCTTAATCACTAATTGGCAGTTATACCACCTGTCTTAAAATATTAGCACTTGTTCTAATCCAAAGTATGCCTGCCATCTACATGTATGTACAATAACTCTTTAACAACTGATTTATTCTAAATGTCCATTCAAAGCAGAGTTATGTCCCTGTTCTCATAGGCGGCGACACCAGGATAACTCCATCACCTCTGACAAACAGCATAGGGATATTTCTTTTGGTTGACTGAAAATAAACAAGTACTACAATCAGAATTATAGCATACGTTGGTTTTTAAGTTCATTATTTAAATAATTTGGGGATGGGACTTAATACTTTCACACTTGCAAATTAAGAGGATGCAGATTTAGGGCATTGTAGGATCACTGTTCAGTGCATGAAACTCAATAGGATCATTGCGCGGGACATGGTAGTATTAGTGTGCGGGAGACGACAGCAGGATCACTGTACACTGCACGAGACTCAGCAGGATCATTGCACGGGACATGGTAGTATTAGTGTGCGGGAGACGACAGCAGGATCACTGTACACTTAACGAGACTCAGCAGGATCATTGCACGGGACATGGTAGTATTAGTGTGCGGGAGACGACAGCAGGATCACTGTACACTGCACGAGACTCAGCAGGATCATTGCACGGGACATGGTAGTATTAGTGTGCGGGAGACGACAGCAGGATCACTGTACACTGCACGAGACTCAGCAGGATCATTGCACGGGACATGGTAGTATTAGTGTGCGGGAGACGACAGCAGGATCACTGTACACTGCACGAGACTCAGCAGGATCATTGCACGGGACATGGTAGTATTAGTGTGCCGGAGACGACAGCAGGATCACTGTACACTGCACGAGACTCAGCAGGATCATTGCACGGGACATGGTAGTATTAGTGTGCGGGAGACGACAGCAGGATCACTGTACACTGCACGAGACTCAGCAGGATCATTGCACGGGACATGGTAGTATTAGTGTGCGGGAGACGACAGCAGGATCACTGTACACTGCACGAGACTCAGCAGGATCATTGCACGGGACATGGTAGTATTAGTGTGCGGGAGCGACAGCAGGATCACTGTACACTGCACGAGACTCAGCAGAATCATTGCAGGGGACATGGTAGTATTAGTGTGCGGGAGACGACAGCAGGATCACTGTACACTGCACGAGACTCAGCAGGATCATTGCACGGGACATGGTAGTATTAGTGTGCGGGAGACGACAGCAGGATCACTGTACACTGCACGAGACTCAGCAGGATCATTGCACGGGACATGGTAGTATTAGTGTGCGGGAGACGACAGCAGGATCACTGTACACTGCACGAGACTCAGCAGGATCATTGCACGGGACATGGTAGTATTAGTGTGCGGGAGACGACAGCAGGATCACTGTACACTGCACGAGACTCAGCAGGATCATTGCACGGGACATGGTAGTATTAGTGCATGGGAGACGACAGGATCACTGTACACTGCACGAGACTCAGCAGGATCAGTGGACATGGAATGATCACTGCAGGGGTTATGGCACAACATGGGACTGCTACCACCATCTGACTGTGAACTTAAGTAGGTCACTTAATACTACATCAACACCAAATCGAAAAGAAAAAAAAAGGTAACTTATATGACCTTGATAAGGCCAAAAAAACAACACCTTTGTTTCCGGTGGCCCGACCGACCCTATTTTTAAGGGGCCGACCCTAAAACTTTTTATGAAAAAAAATTAAATTTGTTCTGAACAATGATTTATCGCAATATATCGAGGTAAACTGACATCACAGAGAAACTTTCAGTTGTATCATCAACTTGTATGGGATTTCAGGGTTTCCCCCAGGATCATAAGGCATGTCGCATGCAACATGCCTTCCTGGATAAGAAAGGAAAAACAACATGCCTTCATCAGAGCAACATGCCTTAAGATTTTCTTAATTTTCATGAATAACAGATTTAAAAGAAGAAAAATAGAATTTCTAGGGTGTTTCTTGTTCCTTTTGCACCAAAATCATAAAAGTATGTTATTTTTGCCATTTTGCCATTAATAGGCACTATTTTTTCAAGGCCAGTTTGGTAAATGTAATGTCAGAACAACATGCCTTCACAATTTTCTGGGGGAAACCCTGTATTTATGAGATAATTATATGTAGAATCTCACATTAACTGAATTGAATTTTCTAGTCACACCAACAGCTAAGATCATATGGCGACTTTCCAGCTTCCATTGGTGGAAGAAGACCACAGGTGCCCCTCCAGACAAAACACAGTTAAGCAATTATGTACACCTGTAAGGTTTCACTTCAATAACTCGAGCAGTTCAGGAGATATGGACAGGGCACATAAATTGCATGACCTTGAAAATAAGACATGGAACTTGGTACATACATTTAGCACCCCATCATGTGATAATACATACACCCATGAAGTTCCATCCCAATATAGAGCACTGTTGAATTTGTTGTAAGACATTTTACGTCATTTTCAAATATATCAGATTCTGACCATAATAAGTGGAAGTGGTGCGACGGCATGCCATCATAAATACCCACTTTTTCTTCAACCCCCACTTTTAAGTTATTTTCAAATGTATCAAGATTCCGCCGCTGCTAAAATTGGCCAAGCGGTTTCGGAGGAGACGTCATTTACAAATGCCTACATAATTCTGTGTAAAACGTAAAATCTCCATAAACAAACTTTTGAACCCCGAGGTACAGTCATTTTTGACCCTAGGAACTAAGTTTGTATAACTTTTATAGTCTAGGAGTTGGCGATCATTTATAAACAAAAACTTTCAAAATCTGTTCAGCGGTTCTTGAAAAGAAGATTTTTTAAGGTTTTGACCATATATGGTAATGGCAGCCATCTTGGATGTACAATTTTGGAATGATTTGACCTCAGCATCATTCACGTGAAATTTGTCCAAGGAGACGCAGACATCACAGCTTTAAATAAATCAGATTATACCCCAAAATATGTCATTTGGGAAACTTCTTAGTAACAGGTAATTCAATCTTATCATTATTTTTATGTACCATACATATATAATTATGTCTTTTTTAAAATAAATAAAATGTTACTGGCCACGATGCCATGCTGCTCACTAAATAGCAACTATATGTTTAGTTATATTGCTACAATACCCAACAAATGTGTGTCCACATTCATACCCCCCCCCCCCCCCCCCCTATACTGCAAGCACCAACATTCATAAAGTATTCCCACTCCTCAAATGCTGCAAGCATCCCATAGTCATAAAGTAACTCCACTCCCCAAATTCTGCAAGCATCCTACAGTCATAAAGTAACTCCACTCCCCAAATTCTGCAAGCATCCCACAGTCATAAAGTAACTCCACTCCCCAAATTCTACAAGCACCACCCCCTCCCAAACAACCACACACATTCATAAAGTCCCCCATTCTCCCAATGCTGCAAGCATCCATATCCATTAAGTACCCCCACTCCTCCTATGCTGCAAGCACCCACATTCATAAAATACCTCCACTTCCCCTATGCTGCAAGCCCCCACATTCATAAAGTACCCCCACCACCCCTATGCGGCAAGCACCCACATTTATAACATACTCCAACTCCCTCCATGCTGCAAGCATCCAAATGCATACAGTAACCCATCCAACCTATGCTACAAGGACCCACATTCATAAAGTACCCCTACTCCCCCAATGCTGCAAGCACCCAAATTCATAAAGTACCCCAATTACCAATGCTGCAAGCACACAAATTCATAAAGTACCCCCACTACCCAATGCTGCAAGCACCCAAATTCATAAAGTACCCCCACTTACCAATGCTGCAAGCACCAAAATTCATAAAGTACCCCCACTACCCAATGCTGCAAGCACCCAAATTTATAAAGTACCCCCACTACCCAATGCTGCAAGCACCCAAATTCATAAAGTATCCCTACTCCCCAATGCTGCAAGCACCCAAATTCATAAAGTACCCCAATTACCAATGCTGCAAGCACACACATTCATAAAGTACCCCCACTACCCAATGCTGCAAGCACCCAAATTCATAAAGTATCCCTACTCCCCAATGCTGCAAGCACCCAAATTCATAAAGTACTCTCACTCCCCAATGCTGCAAGCACCCAAATTCATAAAGTACCCCCACTACCCAATGCTACAAGCACCCACATTCATAAAATATCCCCACCCACCCATGTTGCAAGCACCCAAATTTATTAAGTATCCCACCCCACCTATGCTGCAAACACCAAAATTCATCAAGTACTCCACTCCCCCATGCTGCAAGCTCCCACATTTAGTACCTCCACTCCCCCAAATGCTGCAAGCACCGACCCTCTCCCCACCCCCACCCCCACATATAAAGTACCCCCATTCTTCCAATGCTGCAAGCACCCATATCCATAAAGTACCCCCACACAATACATCTACTTGCCCTATGCTGCAAGCACCCACATTCATAAGGCACTCCCACTCCCACAATGCTGCAAGCAACAAAATGTATACAGTACCCCACCCCACCTACATGTATGCTACTAGGACTTACATTTATAAAGTACCCCTAGACCTCCAATGATGAAAGCACCCAAATTCATAAAGTACCCCACCCCCTATGCTGCAAGCACCCGCATTCATAAAGTAACCCCACTCCCCCAATGCTGCAATCACCCAAATTCATAAAGTACCCCACCCCATGCTGCAGGCACCCAAATTCATAAAGTATTCCCACTTTCCCTAGTCGTCAAGTATTCACAATCAAAAAGTACCCCCACTCCCCCATGCTTCAAGCATCCGCATTCATAAAGTACCCCCACTCCCCCATGCAGCATGCACCCAAATTCATAAAGTACCCCCACTCCCTAATGCTGCAAGCAACCAAATTCATAAAGTACTCCCACTTCCCACATGCTGCAAGCAACGAAATGTATACAGTACCCCAACCCCACCTATGCTACAAGGACCCACATTCATAAAGTACCCCTACTCCCCCAATGATGCCAGCACCCAAGTTCATAAAGTACTCCACCCACCAGGCATCCCCAAATATACTGAAAGAAAAAAGAAACGCGACACGGGAATTTCCGCTATATATTGTATGTACTTATGCTGCTGTTAATCGAATAGTACATAGCTACGTAAGATCTTTCCTTTTGTAAAAAAGACTAAAACAACAACTAACACAGACAAATAGTACTCCTGCAAAGTTTTATTATTGACCGAGTACTCGTTTGGCTAAAACCTAGGATGCAACCTTTTGCAAACTCTTTACGTTAAATACAGTTCTAAACTGGCTCAATTTTTCAAAGAGGAACTTCAACATTTATTAATTTCTTGTTATGTGTACTGTGATTAAAATGTCTACAACATCACAGTTGTGTCCTTTCTCTAACTAGCTGCAACTTTTTTTGTTACAAAACATCTTGGGATTTCCTTGGAATATATATAGAAGTGTGCAGTATATACAATATATAGCAGAAATTCCCGTGTCACGTTTCTTTTTCCTTTCAGTATATGTTACTCATAAACTGAATTAGCATGTGTCTGGGTCAATTCTGATGTTTTTTGCTACCACATATTGAAATTATGATGCAGCAGATGCTTAGAGTTGCGTTCACTCGCCGCTGTGTAACATTTCAAACTGTAGTTACTCTCCGTGTCAAGCCACTTAACAATATGAGATTTATGTTTTTGTTGCAAAATTGTGACCAATAACGTGGCAATTTTTACCAATCGACAATCTGGTGATTTCGACAACCCTGATTTTGTCTTGAGATTTACGTTTGTGCATGAAAAATTTCAAACCTTGTATATTTCCTCGTATGTCTCTTCATCTATTTCGACAGTTGTCACTGTTTCCTCGACATCTCCCATGATCATATTCAGATGCTGGTCATACGCCTACAGTGTACAAGAGAGAGAAACATGTTACCGTTGCTTTAAACAAAAAGTTGCACTTATTATCGTTTATTTTTTTAAACTTAAATTTGCTATAGGGTTGACTGAATTGAAATTTTAATTTTTTTGACGGGATAGCCATTGTTCAATAGTTGCAAATTGTCTTTTATTTAAAATTACAATACTGGGTAGCCAATTTTCTTATGCATTCTTCGGGAGACAGTTTTACTGACAGTAAAATGCTTATGAAATTAACTTTTTTAAAGATGGCAAAACCCCGCAAAACAACCCTAAAATATTTAAAGAATTGCTATAAAATATTCAGGGTAAGTCCCTTTTGCTTGGATAGGTAGTGAAAAGCGTGTCCGTGGCCAGGATAGTAAAAATGCGACGCCTAAATATTTTTCGCCTGTCACGCTTGCGGGTTCGATTTCCCACTGGGAGCTGGACTTGTCACGTGAAAAAGTGTTTGTTTCTTACGGATGGGGGGAGATATACAATACTGGTTCTACCCAGGAAAAATGGGGTGGTCTGCCTCTACCATAAGAATTGAATGTCATTATATCTATATATATATAAATATGTATTGTTTTAGCTCACTCATATCCCGAGGAAGCGATTAAAGCCAAAAGCGCTCGATATTTGTTAGTTTAAGCACTGTTTGGTTGATAATTTGTCTCACATTTATATAATATATATATCATTGTGCTTAAAATGACATTTATAAAACACCATTCAAACAACGAGAAACAGCAAAACAAATATTTATTATGGTTGGCCTTATGGTGTAATCCTAGACAGAAATGCATGCCTAGGGATAGGCTGGTTAAAGCCCTTCTCTACTGACTTTCTTTACTGGTGTTTATGCCATAAATGTGTAAACTATGTTTACAGCAGTATAAATTCTTCAGAACTGACCTTCTCTTCTACTTGTCTTCTACACATTTTGACACAAAAAACTCACATGAAGTCGTCCTCTTAGTTCTCTCTCATTCCTCATTTTGACATAAATCCGTTCATCTAAACTAAGACGAATAAGGTCTAAAGGTTCTTCCACTGTCTGAGCAGGAACAGCCTGAAAATGAACAACAACATATTTAAAGCTTAAAAACCTAAAAACAAAAGTCTTAAAAATATTTCCAAATTATGCGACACAAACGGTCGAAAGACCATAAACAACCCTTTTTTTGCTTACCTTTTCCCCTCTTTTTCTTTTTTTCTTTGCTAAACATCATTTCCCCCTCACATTTATAGAAGACAATGTTCATCAAAGTACATGTACCTTTTTGCATATTTGCACTCAAATCTTCAATTTCTGCCTATACACGGTTTCCCCTATATCTTATAAAGTGTGGCCTTTATGGGACTCGCACCTGGGACCCCTGGCTTACAGGTTGAGCGCTCTACCAACTGAACTAAAAGGGCCGCCGGGTACCCAATATTACCACACAAGCAAGGACGGGTGTGGGGTCGCCTTATTCAGAACCAGAGATGTTTAACTGAACTTCATGCACACATGCGAATATGTTCCAGAAAAACATGGCACAATATAGGAAGAAGAACAAGGGTTTACGGAAGGTGGTCCGTGTCTACTAAATAGAAACAGACTGTGATTGGTAAAAAAAAAGTCTAGGGAATCCGAGACTAATGTCATGGAATGGATAAAAATAATGACTGAAATAAAACATCTTGAGAATTCGAAGCCCGACTATAAGTTACACGTATGTACACGAATACATATGGTAAACTCACTAACTAACACAATTAATTTTCATAATGCGTCCCACCTATAATTTCATCTCCAATGTAATGACGAAAATGTTGGTAGAAAGTCCAAAAAACATGCAAAGTAAACGTTCACGAAAGTCGTGAAAACAATACAGACGAGCAAAGCTCCACAAACGAGCCACTGAACTTTGCGCAAAAACGCGAAGCCCCGAAATTAAAAAAAGTTACATTACCACTAAGGTGCTCTCAGCAAATGTCCAAATGATTCATCTTTACGACATTATGTCGAACATTTTGATAAGACACCGCATTCTTCATGTCCGGAGTTTACCTCGTCCGGCCTGCTTTAGAGTGTTTTAGTACACCCTATGGCACTAGGATACTGAACCTTTTACTGCAATCAATTCATAATTTTCCATTGCAGAGATGTTGAGATTTTATTTTATTTTCAGTAGGTGATAAATTTGTGTTACTCGGGTTTTATCCTTAGGTTCTATAGTAAAATAAAAATCTTTGGCAGAGTAAAAAGATGATAATTTTCAAGACTTTGATTTTGAAAAGTACATATATTGAATCAATTTGCATGAATGTGCATGAAATATGCAGGGTTTTAGAAGAATCACAATGTAAATACCTTAATTTTAACAGTAAACTTGGTTGAACATCAAGGATAAAGACGGAGTTTATCACCTACCAGAATGTATTATGTATGTCTTAATTCTGGTCACTGATTGGTCAGTTTTTTTGATGATGCTCTATCAAAATTATGAATAAGCGTATTTTCAAGTTACTTAAATGTTAATTTCTTACTTTTGAGAAGCAGCATGTGATGTCAAGAAGTGTAACTGGTGCATCATCGACTGACGTTTAACATGACGTCATGCAACATAATTTGTAAACATGACATCATTTGCGAGAAAATGTGCTAATTAGTTTTGCACTATTCATAATTTTGATAGAGCATCATCAAAATAACTGACCAATCAGTGACCAGAAATGACCAGAAATGAGACATACCTAATACATTCTGGTAGGTGATAAACTCGGTCTTTATCCTTGATGTTCAACCAAGTTTACTGTTAAAATTAAGGTATCTACAGTGTGATTCTTTTAAAAACCTGCATATTTCATGTACATTCATGCAAATTTATTCAATATATGTATCTTTCAAAACCAAAATATTGAAAATTATCGCCTTTTTACTAGGCCAAAGATTTTTATTTTACTATAGAACCTAAGGATAAAAACCGAGTAACACACATTTTATCACCTACTGGAAATAAGATAAAAATTTCAACATCTCTGCAATAAAAAATTATGAATTTGCAAGTAAAAGTTAGGCAAATGCATGATACGGTCTGGCAATGGAGAAGGGATGGGGTATTTTCAGATGCATCTGTGACATTGTACTTATCTTTACTTTAAACATGTCTAATGTATTCTAACATAAAAACAAATGCGGAGGACAAATTATTCGCAACCAGAAACGACTCAACCAGAAACGACTAACTCCTCATTGGATTAGTATTTCATTAAATGTCACTTGCATTTAAGTTTCAGGCAAGGGGTGCCATATATGGCTACGAGAAACAGGGAAATCAGGGTAGCCATAAAGGCTATAATGCAGGCCTATAGGAAACTCAATAGTTGTCTGTGGCCAGGTAGTTTAAAAGTAGAATTTCGCGAAAACACATAACACAAACTTAACTAGACCAACACAGAAAAATAAGGATGTCTCATTGTTTAAATACGATTCGCTGTCTAATCAACAACATGAAATCCATTTAAATTGAATATGATATACTATAGTTTGCCGTTAAAATGAAAATTAGTCGAAACTTACTTGTTCTTGGTCATCCGCCATTTTCAAACGGTTACGTGAAAATTACACTTCATGACGAAGACAATGTGAAGCCGGGTATCGAGGTAAAACATAGAGTTACTGTACAGCCTTTTCCAACACCTGATCTTCGAAGCTAGGCTTCAGACCTTGTTGTTGGTTTAACATATTCATTAAAGTCAAGATCAACAAATTTAAACAATAACATACCCAAGTTAGCGAGTTTTTTTCTCTCGCTCATATGACTCTCTAAATGTCTATCTGTATATACTGCTATATTCCCCTCGCGGGTATTTTAAGCAGGAAAAAGTGCGTTTATATGAGAGAATAGTGAGAAAAGTTAAAAGTAGATAGATAAGACTATCTAGTGAAAAAGTGAAGTAAAGGAGTGTTAATAGAAGAAATACAAAACAGTTTAAAAACAACAACTTCCGGATCTCAGTGGTGACTCAACTGGCTGACTGACTGCCTAACAGATCTGTGTTTAGCATGACAGCAATACTATGAGGAAGCGAATTCCATAGTGTGACTGTGTGAGGAAATTTTTTTTTTTGTAGAAGTTTGCATTTGTATGAATTTGTATGAGAGAATTCGGGTGCATGTGTCTGGTCATTCTGATAGGGTGTTGGAGATAAGGAGGCATTGGAATTTCAACCTGGTGATGGACTATTTTATAAAACATTAACAATTTTGAGTCAGTTCTTCTGTCTTTAAGCGTTCTCCAGCCAAGATTTGTTTTCATATCTGTTACACAGTGATATGGTGAATAGTTGTCGTTTACCCATCTGACTGCGCGGCGTTGTATAATTTTTACTTTATTTATGTTAGTGTATGGTGATCAGACTGTGGATGCGTATTCGAGTTGTGGTCTAACGAGAGTGGTATACGCAAGTTCGGGTACTTTTTCGTGTTTTGTAGGTATGTTTCTTTTTAGGAAGCCTAAAGTTTTGTTTGCTGTTGAAATATGAAATAGGTTAAACCTATAGCGCGAGCATATTTTCTGTCTGATTCTGCGTGCTATATCTACGTATGTAACCATGTACTGGTCTACCTGCTAGATATCTGAACCATGACATCAGAGTGTAGATAGATACGAATATTAATAAAGTCCTGGTGACATATTCCCCTCATCCCCAAATATCCAAAGAGGCAGAGAATCGCGTGGTACGAAAATCTGAGTTTATCTAGTTCAAACTGAATCCCCAAATACCACAGGGCTAGAATAGTGTGCAGCAGAACCGGGCCGAGGCTCGAACCCGGGACTTTCGGACTGCCCTTCCGATAATCTACCGTTTAAGCTAACCGTCTGGAATACATTATATATCTGTCAACCTGTTAAATATCTATGAACCATGAGACGCAACAGTAGCCAGCTTCCGTAAGGTTCCCACCGATGCGTTATCAATGGTTTATGACATCACAAATTAAGCAATTGTCGGAAAAGATTGATATGAGGTTTAAGCTATGTTTCGAATCACGTTTTCAAATTGTTTGTTAAATTGTACATAAATTGATTTAAAGCTGTTGTCTATAGACTAAACTCATTATAATTATGTATATTTGAGAATAAAATAGTGTTTAACATAAAGCGTTTAGGGTCACTTGTAATTGCTTAGATGTTGTAGATATGTTTTACCCAAACCATACATAATCAACATATGGTCCTGAAATTGGGAAGTTATTGAGGTGTGTGTACGTGTACAATCAGGATGAATGGATAGAGGTCCCTGTATTGAAAAAAGAACAGCTAAAAACAAAAAAACAAAACACAAAATATGTTACAGTTGTATTACATTCTTTTAATACAATTTGATATAAACAATGCCAGTTTAAGAATGAACATATATCCCTACAGTACGTTTTTAAGCACACGGCAATACTGATTCTTAAGAAAACTAGTGGCGGTAGGTTTTTAGACATTATTTTAATATTTGCAAATAATACTTTAATTTTTCAACATTATGTTGGGGGAAATGAAAATGGTTGAGTACGAATTCGCACCATCATAGTCAGTATTATACTCTAGTATCGCTCCATCTTGGTCAGCATTAAACTAGCATTTCACCATCTTGGTCAGAATTACTCTAGCATCGCACCACCTTGGTCAGAATTACTCTAGCATCGCACCACCTTGGTCAGAATTACTCTAGCATTTCACCATCTTGGTCAGAATTACTCTAGCATCGCACCATCATAGTCAGTATTACTCTAGCATGGCACCACCTTGGTCAGAATTACTCTAGCATCGCACCACCTTGGTCAGAATTATTCTAGCATCGCACCATCATAGTCAGTATTACTCTAGCATCGCACCATCATAGTCAGCATTACTCTAGCATCGCACCAACTTGGTCAGCATTAATCTAGCATCGCACCACCTTGGTCAGAATTATTCTAGCATCGCACCATCATAGTCAGTATTACTCTAGCATCGCACCATCATAGTCAGCATTACTCTAGCATCGCACCAACTTGGTCAGCATTAATCTAGCATCGCTCCTTCTTGGTCAGCAGGACTCTAGCATCGCACGATCATAGTAAGTATTTCTCTAGCATCGCACCAATTTGGTCAGCAGTACTCTGGCATCGCAACACCTTGGTCTGCATTACTCTAGCATCGCAGCACTTTGGTCAGCATTACTCATTACTCTATTATTAATTAGTCTAGCATCGCACCCCCTTGGTCTATATTTCTCATTACTCTATTATTAATTACTCAAGCATCGTATCACCTTGGTCTGCATTACTCTAGCATCGCAGCACTTTGGTCAGCATTACCCATTACTCTATTATTAATTACTCAAGCATCGCAGCACCTTGGTCTGCATTTCTCTAGCATCGCAGCACTTTGGTCAGCACCACTCATTACTCTATTATTAATTACTCTCTCATCGCAGCACTTTTGTCAGCATTTCTCATGACTCTATTATTAATTACTCTAGCATCGCACCACCTTGGTCAGCATTACTCTAGCATCGCAGCACTTTGGTCAGCATTACTCATGACTCTATTATTAATTACTCTAGCATCGCGCCATCTTGGTCAGCATTTCCCATTACTCTATTATTAATTACTCAAGGATCGCAGCACCTTGGTCTGCATTACTCTAGCATCGCACCACCTTGGTCAGCATTTCTCATGACTCTATTATTAATTACTCTAGCATCGCACCACATTGATCAGCATTTCTTATTACTCTATTATTAATCACTCAAGCATCGCAGCACCTTGGTCTGCATTACTCTAGCATCGCAGCACTTTGGTCAGCATATCTCATTACTCTATTATTAATTACTCAAGCATCGCAGCACATTGATCAGCATTTCTTATTACTCTATTATTAATCACTCAAGCATCGCAGCACCTTGGTCTGCATTACTCTAGCATCGCAGCACTTTGGTCAGCAGTTCTCATTACTCTATTATTAATTACTCAAGCATCGCAGCACCTTGATCTGCATTACTCTAGCATCGCAGCACTTTGGTCAGCTTTACTCATTACTCTATTACTAATTACTCAAGCATCGCACCACATTGATCAGTATTTCTCATTACTCTATTATTAATTACTCAAACATCGCATCACTTTGGTCAGCATTTCACATTACTTTATTATTAATTACTCAAGCATCGCAGCACCTTGGTCAGCATTTCTCATTACTCTATTATTAATTACTCAAACATCGCATCACTTTGGTCAGCATTTCTCATTACTCTATTATTAATTACTCAAGCATCGCAGCACCTTGGTCAGCATTTCTCATTACTCTATTATTAATTACTCTAGCATCGCACCACCTTGGTCATCATTTATCATTACTCTATTAATAATTACTCCAGCATCGCTGCACTTTGGTCAGCATTTCTCATTACTCTATTATTTATTACTCAAGCATCGCACAACCTTGGTCAGCATTTCTCATGACTCTATTATTAATTACTCTAGCATTGCAGCACCTCGGTCTGCATTACTCATTACTCTATTATTAATTACTCAAGCATCGCAGCACTTTGGTCAGCATTACTCATTACTCTATTATTAATTACTCTAGCATCGCAGCACCTTGGTCAGCATTTCTCATTACTCTATTATTAATTACTCAAGCATCGCACCACATTGGTCAGCATTTCTCATTACTCTATTATTAATTACTCTAGCATCGCAGCACTTTGGTCAGCATTTCTTATTACTCTATTATTAATTACTCTAGCATCGCACCACCTTGGTCAGCATTTCTCATTACTCTATTATTAATATTACTCTAGCATCGCACCACCTTGGTCAGCATTTCTCATTACTCTGTTATTAATTACTCAAGCATCGCAGCACTTTGGTCAGGACTTCTCATTACTCTATTATTAATTACTCAATCATCGCACCACATTGATTAGCATTTCTCTTGACTCTATTATTAATTACTCTAGCATCGCACCACCTCGGTCTGCATTACTCATTACTCTATTATTAATTACTCAAGCATCGCAGCACTTTGGTCAGCATTACTCATTACTCTATTATTAATTACTCTAGCATCGCAGCACCTTGGTCAGCATTTCTCATTACTCTATTATTAATTACTCAAGCATCGCAGCACCTTGGTCAGCATTTCTCATTACTCTATTATTAATTACTCTAGCATCGCACCACCTTGGTCATCATTTATCATTACTCTATTAATAATTACTCCAGCATCGCTGCACTTTGGTCAGCATTTCTCATTACTCTATTATTTATTACTCAAGCATCGCACAACCTTGGTCAGCATTTCTCATGACTCTATTATTAATTACTCTAGCATTGCAGCACCTCGGTCTGCATTACTCATTACTCTATTATTAATTACTCAAGCATCGCAGCACTTTGTTCAGCATTACTCATTACTCTATTATTAATTACTCTAGCATCGCAGCACCTTGGTCAGCATTTCTCATTACTCTATTATTAATTACTCAAGCATCGCACCACATTGGTCAGCATTTCTCATTACTCTATTATTAATTACTCTAGCATCGCAGCACTTTGGTCAGCATTTCTCATTACTCTATTATTAATATTACTCTAGCATCGCACCACCTTGGTCAGCATTTCTCATTACTCTGTTATTAATTACTCAAGCATCGCAGCACTTTGGTCAGGATTTCTCATTACTCTATTATTAATTACTCAATCATCGCACCACATTGATTAGCATTTCTCTTGACTCTATTATTAATTACTCTAGCATCGCACCACCTTGGTCAGCATTTCTCATGACTCTATTTTTAATTACTCTAGCATCGCACCACCTTGGTCAGCATTTCTCATGACTCTATTATTAATTACTCGAGCATCGCACCACCTTGGTCAGCATTACTCATTACTCTATTATTTATTACTCTAGCATCGCACCACTTTTGTCAGCATTTCTCATGACTCTATTAAAATTATTCTAGAATCGCACTACCTAGATCAGCATTACTCGTTACTCTATGATCGCACAACCTTGGTCAGCATTACTCATTACTCTAGCATCGCACCACCTTGGTCAGTATTACTCATTACTCTAGCATCGCACCAGATTGGTCAGCATTACTCATTACTCTAGCATCGCACCGCCTTGGTCAGTATTACTCATTACTCTAGGATCGCACCACCTTGGTCAGCATTACTCATTACTCTAGCATCGCACCACCTCGGTCAGCATTACTCATTACTCTAGCATCGCAACACCTTGGTCAGTATTACTCATTACTCTAGGATCGCACCACCTTGGTCAGTATTACTCATTACTCTAGCATCGCACCACCTTGGTCAGTATTACTCATTACTCTAGCATCGCACCACCTTGCTAACTTAAGTATGCTACTAATATCAGAGTGTGCTTAATCCAAAATGCATGCATAACTTTAAAGTAGCTATCCCGTCAATAACAGTCGAATTTTACAACATATGTACACCGATTCTAAACCTACTGATGACGAGGTATATATATATAACTTACATGTTTTAAGAATCTAAATTGTATAAGTACAATATAAACGGCTGAAACCAGCCATGCCAAACTCTAAAACTGGAGCGTTGAATTATCAACTCATAATTCATTTTACGCGTATTCGTTCACGGGTATTTTAAGAACCCGTAATAAAAGCTATACCTTTAATCGGTACATATGCTGTATTATATGACCTGAACACCTAGATAGAGTTTTGATAAACGGGTTTGTAATGTAATTTTGCCGTTATTTGGCGGGGTAGTTTCTTTAAATATATTTTGTTTTGTTTTCCGCGCGGTTACGTTACCAGAATCCTCGTCCAAATATGGAATCTGTCTCCTGGGTACTCGTCCAGTTGAATTCAGTATTGTACTCAACACTGTTAAAAGACCCCTAGTAGTGTATGTACACATTTAATCAAGGTTTTACCCAGTTGAATTGCATATACGTATTGTCCAATTTCTATAATGCTTTTGTAATAAGTAGAATTAAAATCTCTTAAATACAGAATGTAAAGAGAGTGTATAAGCGTATAAATCCGTTATTTCATGCAGTGTAGGTACATGTGACTGACCACGTTCAACCTTTCACCCAGATATTGTTTAACCGAAACACAGTTTGATGAGTTTATTACGGATTCCGTTTTTTTTGTGCGTGTGTGTGTGTGAAATCAACATATAATTAGTTTATTCTTCAATATATACAGGAAATAAAACGGATTGGGAGAATAAATATTTAATATATATATTAAACAATCAGGACACGATTCCAGTAAAAATGTATGTTTTGCTGTTAGCAACGTTCTTTTTGCAAAATATTAATGGTAAGTAAATATTAATAATATACTAGTAATTTATAGTTTTTGTTTGTTTTTAACATTTTATTACACCATCAACTGTACATACACTGGGGATGCATTACACTCTAATCTACCCTCTCTTATAAAAAGATATGATATGTATATATAAAAGCGTTTAAACATCTTAGCAGTGGTAAATTTAAAAAAAAAAAAATATATATATATTACCGCACATTTTAACATAGCTTAACAACCTATCATGAAATACATTCCGCATTTATTTTATTAAATTAAACTTATATAATTATGTACAAAATAAGTCGATATCTGACGAACATGGTGTGGCACGATTAATGGATTAAATAAAAATAATCCAGTTCTAATACCTAAATGTTCTCACTCTACTTTATTCTTGGTGAAATTATATTCATAAAATAATTTTAACACAGTTAACGGACGGAATAGATAGTTAATTTAATTACGTTGTTACCAGATATAAGACATAGAACCTATTTTCATTTTTTTTAATTTATTATAAAACTCTCAGACAAATATTGGAATGTCTGACAGGAATAGTCTAATATTCTAATAAAGTATAGACCAGTTGGTCACTCGCTGATCATGCACAATGAGATAAGACCCATTTTTCATCAAAGACTTCATGGAACTCGCCAAACCCTTCTGAATCTATATATAATATTATTTCACAGAGTATCAATCTACAATAAAACAGAGATCTTGTTTGATAGTCAAACATTTACCTTTTTAGCAAACCCCGGGAAACCGGTGTGGCCAGATCTTACGAAGATGAATGTTTTCTAATTTTAGTTGTCATGTACATTATAGTTATATATAAGTGCAAAAATAGAAACGTCCCCACTTTAGCCGTAGATTTAGACAAAATGAAATTATATTTTATTTAATCTTATATGCCAATACCTTTGTTAAAGGCCAGCACTGTCATGAAAACAATTTTCTTTGAATCAAACTTGTGGGCAAACGTATTCCCCTTGATTTAGTTTAAATAGCATTTCCGGGTCTTGTGGTTAACACTTTGAGTTAACACAGTTTTGTTATATTGAAATAAACATAGAATGACTTCATCACCACAAAAACAGAGAAAAGACGCTGATCTTTTCACTCATTTTTACGCCATACAGCTTTGAAGAACGAATATTTTCAGATTATCCTTTTATAATAAAAATATAGTGATTTCGCAATTTGAATAAAACATGTTTTAGCAGCATCAGACAAACTTTGGTTTTTGATGATTATTAATATTGATCAGAATGATTGAGTGATAAGTATAAAATGATGAAATTGTATCTAGATTGGTGTAACAAAGTCAACCATATGCAAATCACAGCTTAAAAGAGGGACGTTTCTATCTTTGCTGAGTATATATTGCTCAATGTATATCTTTCATTTGCCTTTCTTCAACGAAACTGTACATATTACTTTCTTGCAATGAAACGGTGCATACAATTTTATAACAATTTGATTATAAACTTTGAAATGCCCGCAGGCATCAATACTGCCTCTTTAACAAAATAATCATGACAATGCAACTTGCTCCGCGCAATGCACTTATAGTATTAATATAAAATATTTGACCCCGACGTGATTCGAACACGCAACCTTCTGATCTGGAGTCAGACGCGCTACCGTTGCGCCACGGAGTCTTGATAAGAACGAAATTGGTATATAGGACTATTATTAAAAAAACAGACATTTTATTTCCTGGTTCGAACAAGAATTCAAGTGTTAATTGAACTTATCTTTCGTTGAAATAGAGATAAAGGGATCTTAAAGGGACACACGGCAATTTTGATTTTAAACTTGATTCGCGGCGTCCATGTATATTTCTACATAATTTGCATATTTGGAAATCGTTACTGATTAATAGGGCTTTCCGCCTTTCAGTGGAAGCTTTCCACCTTTCAGTGGAATTACCTATTGTGTTCGTTCTGTTTATTCTTATTATTTATTATTTCGTCTTGTTGTTGTTGTTGTTGTTGTTGTTGTTGTTGTTGTTGTTGTTCTTCTTCTTCTTCTTCTTCTTCTTCTTCTTCTTCTTCTTCTTCTTCTTCTTCTTCTTCTTCTTCTTCCGCCGTCATAGAAATATTTTGAAGGAACCAGAGGGTTAGGAATTAGAGGGTTAATGCAACAATCAAAACGGAAGGAGCTAGAGTGTAAACATAGCAACGTATAGCATTTTTTTCAACTACTTACAGAGCTATAACTTTGCAGTTTTTAGTCCTGCACGGCCGTTTTTTTCCCTCTCTCTCTTCTACGACCGAGGTAACTTTAAAACATAAAATATAACAAAAAAACCCGAACAGGTTGGGGTTGTAGGGTGGTGGCGTGAGGTTGGGGGTTGGTGGAGGAAGGATAGGGTGTGAGTCAGATAGTTCGGGCGAAGACGACGGACAACGCGCCATACCGTCAGCTTGTCGTTGTATATGTTGGCACTTTAGGTATACGACTTAGAATCAAACGTGTTATTAAATTTATCATAAACATCTCAGACGATGAAATGTCGGCCAAGTATAGTCAAATATTTACTTAGGAGTAAAGTATAGACCACAGCTGTCCGCTATTCATACACAAACAGTTAAGACCCATTTATCATCAAATACTTTATGGAACATGACACTCCCTACTGAATTTATATAATCATGACTCTGTCACAATTTCTCAAATTACATGGAGAGTTTTTTGTTTGAAAGATGTTTTACGCCATTCTTAGCACATATTATATCATATATGACGGTCGATTTTATTTTGTGGTAGAGGCAGACCACCCCATTTTCATTGGTAGAACCAGTACTGTAAGGTAAGAATCGACACTCTCACTTGACAACTCGGGCCCCAGTGGGATTCTAACCCGAAGCGAGAGGGGCGAAAACGTTTTAGACGCAGCGCATTTACTGTAGAGACAATGGGACTTGATCTAGTTCGTGCTCAGATACAAATCAATTTATCTTACCAGTATTATAGGAAAACACTGTTTAATACGAGTGATAGGAGACGGGTTTGTAATTATTATTTCAGAAATACTTAATTTACCCTTAAATAAAGAAAATTGTTTCTTACTTAAATGACAGTTTGTTTGTTTGTTTGTACGGTGTTTTACGTCATTTTCAACACATGTAAGGTTATATATGACGGTCGATTTTTTGTGGTGGAGGCAGACCACTCTTAAGTGACAGCCAGACATTAACATTTTTAGCAATTCTATTAAACGAAAACCCGAGTAACTGGACCCGAGTAACTGGTATGGACAGTTTCACGAAGTCATGTGCATTTCTAATTCTAGTGAGTGCATTGTCATACAACTTCTATTTATATATTGCTCATGTAAGACAAAATACAGCAAAACTTTTATCTTTCATTTGTTTTTCTTCAACGAAACTGTACATATTACTTTACTCTTTGCATGAATTGCGTTACTTATTTCTATTCTTTCAGTTTATAAAATAATTTAATCTTAAACGCAAAACTGGCATGAAAACGTATACATCCATTTTGACAATGTGAAACTTTTAGTAAAACAATCAACTTGCCACCATTGTGCAATATAAAATATTTGACCCCGACGTGATTCGAACACGCAACCTTCTGATCTGGAGTCAGACGCGCTACCGTTGCGCCACGGAGTCGTGATTAGACTGTATCTGGTGTATACTATTATTGTCAAGAAATCAGACATTTTATTTCCTTATATTGCATAATGATTCGCACAAGAATGCAAGGGTTATCTTTCTTTGAAATAGAGATATATACCGTATGTCAACGCTACATCTTTTTGTGTCGCCTGCGTAGCATGGAAGACACTTAGGGATTACTTTGTCCGTCGTCTGTCGTCCGTCGTCGGTTGTCCGCCGTGCGTCACACGTTAACATGCAACCTAACCTTGGCCATAACTTGGAAAGTATTTGATCTATATTCATGCAACTTCATACACATTTATCTTAACTCAAGGAATATCGTTAAACATCTCTGACTTTCATTTTGGCAGAGTTATGCCCGTTTTCATAAAACTGTATCCAGCTCATAACTGGAATTAGCACACGACGGGCGACAAAAGTGTTCCGTGTAACACTCTTCTCGTTTAATTTACACGTATCACGTACATTACGAGAGCACACTACGGTGTCCTGTTAGGGCCATGTTACCATCGTATCTTACCATCGGCCATCGCATCTTACCATCGCATCTTTCCATCGACCATCGCACCAAGGTCGATGGTAAATGGTAAGATGCGATGGTAGAGTAACTGGTATGGACAGTTTCACGAAGTCATGTGCATTTCTAATTCTAGTGAGTGCATTGTCATACAACTTCTATTTATATATTGCTCATATAAGACAAAATACAGCAAAACTTTTATCTTTCATTTGTTTTTCTTCAACGAAACTGTACATACTCAAAAAAGGGCTGCTAGAATCATTCTCATGAAGCCTATAAACACACCGTCTAAAATAATGTTTGAAGAACTGAAGTGGCTTACCTTTGAACGGAGATGTGAATATCACACATGTGTTATGATTTATAAATCAATAAACAATTTAACACCTGATTACATAACCGATTTAATATCGTTCTCTACAAATTCAAATTATAATTTAAGATCTGTTGCTAGAAAGGATATTGCCCACATAACACTTAGAACAAACATTCTTAAACGTACTTTTGGTTTTTCAGGAATGGTAGTTTGGAACATGATCCCCGTTGATATACGAGCCTCGCTGTCTTTAGTTACATTTAAGACTAAATTAAAATCGTTTCTTTTAATGAAAGAGTGAAACCCCAGTTTGAATTATAACTTTATGTTACAAAAGTATGAAAATGTGTCTGTCTTGTTGAAGTTATAAAGTGATGCATGTATTGTTTTATCTTGCATTATATGCTTACATTGTTATATTGTGTTGATTTATAGATGGCCATATTGTAAAAAAGACTTGTGTAAATGCTATGTCTTAATATGTTACCTTCTTGACCAGCACCTAGAATCAAAAGCAAAAAATGAAAATGACATACACACTTTAAAAAAAGAAAACGATTTATTAAAACACGAAATTAAAAAATCAAATGAAAGTTGTGAAAAGATGTATGACGACATGCAAGAATTAAAGGCACGCTCGATGCAAGAAAATTTACTGTTTTTTGGTATTTATGAATCAGACAGCAGTGAACGTGAAAATACCGAATCCGTACTGAGGGAATTTCTAAAGGCGGAAGTCTACTCAGATTCACCTGATTACGTCGACAGAATTGTGTTCGATCGGGTTCATAGGCTTGGGCGTTGGCGTAGTGGCGGTGACAGAGGCCCAAGGTCTATTGTGGCAAAATTTGAACGGTATAACGATCGAGAAAGTGTCCGAAAAGGTGGCATCGAATTAAATAAAAGAAGACGTGGATTTAGTATTCGCGAGCAATTCCCTATTGAAATGGAACTAAAAAGAAAAGAGTTATATCCAATTATGAGACAATTCAAGCAAAACCCAAATAACAAAGTTTTTCTTGTGCGAGACAAATTATACATCAATGGCAAACTATTCGAGCCAGACACCCATGCCGGTCAAAGCTCGAGCTACGAAAGAAACCCGCGAGAGCATGACCACCAGCAAAGTACACAACCATTTCCTTGTGCTCAATATAGCAATACACCTTCTGCCCAAACAAACCGAGAGCCGAGACGTTTTGCAGTCGGAACTAGACAATGGCTACCCGTAAATCAGGTAAATCAGAACCGATTCCAAACCCTAGCGGGCAGTGACAGTGAGTCCGAAAGCACGCGCTGGCCGAACGGCACCAGACCTAAACAAAAAGCAAGCTCTCCAATCGACGACACGCATTTAAAGAAAACTCGTAATGCTAGTGGAAACGCGAGTGATAGTGACTCAGACATGGAATTAAATATGTACCAAACAGATAACATCACCCATGGCAACCAATCGCGCTCCCGTGAAGTATCTACAACAAACGTACGTGACACCCAGGTAAACAACCAATCGCTAACCACAACCGCCTCTACTGACGAAACCACAACAGGTGTGCCATAGGAGCACGTGGGGGAGTTACCGATCGATCAAAGGATCAATTATGTGACTGAGCGCAATTGTGTCAACCAACTGCCAAGTAACAATGAAAACCATAGTTTTCACGAGCTCAACAATGTAAATGTGATTATCCCAAAAAGAAACGCAAATGGAACTAAAAAACTTAGTGAATTGAAAATGCTTTCATTAAATGTATGTGGTCTAACCAGTAAACAAGACTACCCCGAATTCAAAAAAATGCTAAACGAATATGACATTATTGGGTTGCAAGAAACAAAATGAACGATCTCGATACATTTGCTCATAAAGATTTTAAATTGTATTTTAAAAACAGAAATTCAAAAGTGAGAAATAAATCAGGCGGCCTTGCGATTGCTGTTAAGAACAATTTTAATCAATACATTTCAATAATAGAAACTTACAGTAAACTTGTTTACTGGTTCGTCATCTCTAAACGATTAACAAAAAATGAAGACATTCTCTGTGGTGTTATATACATTCCACCTGAAAATTCGATATATGCTGTAGATGACCCATTTCTTGAAATACAAAGGGAAATTGACGCATTCTCTAATAAATATAATACACTATGTATTTTTGGAGATAGTAATTCTAGATGCAAGGTTATGAAAGATTATATTTCTGTTGATAGAGATATATTTGAATCTCAAAATCTCAACGAAATGTATGATGAATATTTAAGTGAAATGCACTATTTCCAAAACAGTAATGTAAGTGTAGAAAGAAATAACTGTGATAAGTCAATGAATAATTACGGTTATAGGTTAATTGATTTTTTACAAGCCAATAATCTATTCATTTTAAACGGTAGAACGAACGGTGATTTAAACGGGTGTACGACATCAAATGGTGTAAGCACTATTGATTATTTTGTGTGCAGTGCTAGCCTCTTTCGCTCAATCGATATTTTGAATGTTATTGATTACTGCCCAATGCTCTCGGATGTACATTGTCCAGTCAACCTAAATTTTAAATTTAATTTTGAAATACAAAATGTAACAGAGTATAAAAATGAAGATATCATTAAAATGTGGGATGAAACGAAGTCAAACAATTTTATAACAAATATTGATCACGATAAAATAGACGATTTATTTAACACGCTACGTGATCTCGAAATTAAAGGGGAAGTAACTCAGTCAGAAATGAATCACTATGTTGATGAAATCTCAGATATGTTTAAAAGCTGTGCATTCCGCACATTTGGTAATCGCAATGATAAGAGAAATTCACCGTATGAAGAAGAAAAGTTACCGTCTTGGTTCGGAAATAAATGCACTAAAGCGCGAAAGCAGTTCCACCGTGCAAAATTTCAGTATAAATTACGTAGATCAGAAATTAATAAAACAGATATGAAAAAAGCCGGTAAAAATTATAAAGCGACACTTCACAAATACAATTTCGAATTCAAAAACAAAAATATCATAAAATTAAAAAAGCTGGGGAAAACAAACCCACGAAAATATTGGAAAGTTCTAAACGGTAAACAAACAAATAGTGTTAATGCGACATTAAACGAATTATATCAGCATTTCAAAGAAGCGAATTTTGATGCTTCAGTAAACGATAATGATGATGATGTTGATGATAATAATAATAATGATAATGATAATGATAATGATAATAATAATAATAGTAATGATAATAATAATGATGATGATAATAATACTGACAAGTTGAATAACGAATTCGATTTTTTGAATAGAGACATAACTGCAGAGGAGATCGAAAAAGTTTCAAAAAGCCTGAATAATAATAAAGCTTCAGGATTTGACAAAATTTTAAATGAACATATAAAAGCAACACTACCTGTGATGAGTCAAGTCTATCTGAAACTCTTTAATCTAGTTTTGAACTCAGGAGTTGTTCCTGAATCCTGGACTATTGGTATTATCAACCCCATTTTTAAAAACAAGGGTAATAGAAGTAAGGCGGAAAATTATCGACCGATTACACTATTAAGCTGCCTAGGTAAACTTTTTACAGCCATAATTAACTCAAGGCTACAACATTTTGCAGATGCCAACAATATAATAAACGAGTTCCAAGCAGGCTTTAGACGAGGGTTTCTACAATAGACAATATGTTTGTACTACATTCCCTGATTCAAATATTACAAAATAGTAAGAAAAAACTGTTTTGTGCATTTATTGACCTAAAGCGAGCATTTGATACAGTTTGGAGAGCAGGGCTCTGGTCGAAACTCATAAAATATGATATTAATGGCAAATGCCTGACTTTAATTAAAAATATGTATAATAATATTAAATCATGTGTAACAGTAAACGGTGAACAGTCTGACTTTTTCCCATGTAACATAGGCGTTAGACAAGGTGAAAATCTTTCACCAATCTTATTTTCATTATATCTTAACGATTTAAATGACTTTTTTGCAAGAAATGATACTGTAAACGGTATTAATCTTGAGGAAACTGAAGATACTATGTATACCTACTTGAAACTGTTTGTTCTTTTATATGCCGATGACACAGTTATAGTATGCGAAAGTGCTGAGGATTTACAAAACGCTCTTAATACATATCAGTTATATTGTGAAACCTGGAAATTAACTGTTAACAAAAGCAAAACCAAAGTGTTAATTTTTTCAAAAGGTCGACAAAGACAATTTCGTTTTATATATCAAGAAGAAGAATTAGAAATAGTTACAGAATATAAATATTTAGGAATTCTTTTTAGTAGAAGTGGCTCATTTTTTAATGCCAAAAAACATATTGCAAACCAGGGTCTCAGAGCATTTTATAGCTTAATGAAAAAAGCTAAACGTCTATTATTACCTATTGACATGCAAATTGATATTTTTAACAAAACTGTTAAACCTGTACTTCTTTACGGATGTGAAATATGGGGATTTGGAAATTTAGATGTCATAGAGCGGGTGCAACTTAAGTTTTTAAAATATATACTAAATGTTAAAAAAAGTACACCTAACTGCATTGTATACGGAGAAACTGGCGTTATGCCAATTTCAATTGATATTTTATCACGTGTTACCTCATTCTGGGCAAAGTTAGTTGTCAAAAATGAGAAAAAATTGTCTTTTAGTATATATTCTATCATGCACAAACAATTCAATGAAATACGTATTGATATTGCTAAAAAGCGTTTTTGTTGGCTTAATGGTATCAGAACTATTCTTATTAAATGTGGCTTTAATGGTATTTGGACAAGTCACGTTTTCCCAAATCAAAAATGGCTATCTCTTGCTGTATGTCAAAAGCTGAAAGACTTGTTCCTTAATGAATGGTATAACACCATACAAACATCAAGCGGATGTACAACATATAGGCTTTTAAAAGATACATTTAACTTTGAAAATTATTTAATAAGTACTCCAAGTAGACTTCTAAAATTTATAATTAAATTTAGAACGAGAAGTCATAAATTGCCTATAGAAACAGGAAGATGGAACACTGTAGACAGAGAGAACAGAACATGTACACTCTGTAATCGTGATATAGGAGATGAATATCATTATCTTCTTGTTTGTAACGAATTTTCAGAATCGCGATCACTACTTTTAAAATCAAAGTATTATTCCCGACCAAACATCATTAAATTCAAAAATCTAATGAACACAACAAATAAAACAGAATTTAGGAAACTTTGTGAGTTCGTAAAAACGATTGTAATTTTTTTTCAATAATAACTTTGTATCATATACCAGTTTACCATAACCCTATGTATCATACGTGAGTGCAGAGGACCCTAGACAATACCTTTTCCCTGGTTTTCGTTTTCGTACTATATGTGTCAAGGTATTGACAAGCGGGTGTACCTCTAAATAAGATTCTTACAATTGTTGTATTTGTTATAAAATGTACTATAATATCGTGCATGTTAACATTTGTTTTTTATATAATTACCAAAACTATATACAAAACAATGACGATTAGCGAAGATGAAAAAATCTTACCTGTAAACAGTTATTCCAATACTACTTAATCCCTGGAAAACTAACACCTTATATACATAGATATAGACAGGCGCACGGAAGTCACGTGCAAGTAGTGATGTGCTGACTGCTCGCACAATGCAGATGAATATATCACGTGTTATTTAGTAGTATTTAAGTCGAACTTGTACAATGAAATAGTTAAAGGGATGTAAGCACATTCTAAAAATCTAAAATATATGTTGTATACATGCACGTTTAATTTTTTCCCTGAAAATAATTGTCTAAGCACAGAGTGTTTTGCTCTTCAATATTCTATTGTTTTTTTTTGTTTTTTATATTATACTTAACCAATATTTACAGATTGAAAATGTAGATTGTATCCGCTATTACAAATATGTTGAGGAATTAACGTTTAAAGTAACTCTCCCGACAATATACAATTAATATACGCTATTTAATAATACACATTGTACCATTTTTACATACATGCATGTTTGAGCCTTATGATATGTATACTATATTCATGACCTCATGATGTCATTACTGTAATGAACTGAGTGAATAAAAGATTTGATTTGATTTGATTTGATTTGAAATAAAGTTATTATTATTATTATTATTATGGTAACATGGCCCTAACAGGACACAGTAGCAGACAGTGTCGAGTTGTTAATAGTTGTTGATACAATCATTTTGATGCTTGATACTTCCTATTCATGTTTTTATTGTGTGAAAAATCCATTGAAAGGAAACCATGCACGTCTATGCATTCCGATTGTTACACGTACATATTTTACTAATATGTCAACGGTATGTTCCAGCTATCTATGAATAGTTTACATGTATACTTCCAATAAAATTGTTATTTGTGACATCAATTAATTCATTTTTTATATGAACAATTTAAAACAAACTCATACCTCCTTGACTGAAGTGTTAGCTACAATCATGCGTTTTTTTCTTCTGAAGATTCATTCTTTTGTGAAAACGTTGTCTGGTTCAATGACCACCGGCAATGTGGATGACCACCGGCAATGTGGTCACTTTAGTGTTTACGCCCTCACTTAATGTTCTTAAATTTTCAAAATCTACGTATGTTTTATTGGACGAACCAGGTTATGCCGTGTAGAGCCCAGTTCTAGTCATAATAACCACTCCTGAGAATTTCAGCATGCCTAGACGTCGAATATTAATCGATGTTTTTTTTTTAATTTCCTCTCTACATAGATGTGGTTAGGTAGAATGAAAATAGACGCCCTGGATCTGTTTACTGCCGTAGTCATCCGCTAAGCTTCACAAGGTCCAACATTCATTTTGATCCTCATGTTTACTGGGAGATCCAATGTGTCGATTCTTACGGACGCGGGAGATATACTTGTTCTATACAGAAAACAGTGGGTCGTCTGCCTCCACCAACAAAAATCGACAGTCATATATAGCCTAACATGTGCCGAAAAATGACGTACAACACCATTATACCAACAAACATTTTCTCTTCATTCATGTTGTTCTAGTAGTATAGAAACTGAGAGTTCTGGCGCAGTTTTTTCCCTGGGGTCACCCCGGCACCTCCTCCCCAAGAAACACTCACTCGCTTCCCACACCTTGCAAACCAAATTTAAAACTGTTTTAGAAAACTGATCAGAGTAAATTCCCACCAGTTTCAAACCAAAATGGCATATTGCTTTCGAAGCCAGGTAACACATTTTAAACTAGTAATGCAAACTCCCAGGGAAAAAACTTCGCCAAAACCCTCAGTTTCTATACTACTCGTAGCTAAGTTTCCAATCAGCAAACACACTTAGCAAACCAAGATTATTCCAAACCCTGGCGAAATGACAGTCGGAAATGCCCCCCTATGCAAGTGGCAATTAGACGGAAGTGGATAATGAATTCCAAAACCTGCTACCCATGTTCCAACCCGAAAGGCAACGTTCTAACATGATCAAAAAACAAGGTCAAATATCTTTGGAACGTCGAAGGACTTATCCGACTTATCATTTCTAATTCATAGAAGCTTCCATTAAAGGGACACTGTCCGTAACTAAGCAGATATTGAGCATAACCAAATAACCGTCTGACTTTTATTCAGTGAAATGTATACATGAAAACATGAGGATAGACCCTAAGAAGTCTGTAGTAATACATTCGCGAGTTTGAAAAAAAAGAAGCTTTAATTATTATTTGTAAATAAAGTGGGACCCACAATATTTACCTTTTCTACGATCACGTGACTTTCATTAGCGCATTAGGTTTTCACCATAGTATGTATTGAGTAATATGTATATCCCGCTTAGCTCAGTCGGGAGCGGTGGACAACTTCACGCTCATTATTATTACCGCGATTGTATTTCTAGTTCGGGCTACGAGTTCAAATGCCCAAAGCGGTTTTTCTTTTTTTTGTACCGCGATTGAATTCCGTCAAACAATCTTGCTTTTAATTAGTAAATATTCAACAATGTTTAGTGTGTAATGTTTGCGAACATAATAAGTGTGTGTTTTATAAGCTAAAAGTTACGGACATTGTCCCTTTAATATTTTGATTGTTTAAATCTTTTATTTTGTATGTCACAGGATTTGTGTCTTGAATTTCATCAATAATAAAAATTTCTTCAGTCCAGTTTAGAGCATAATCTTTTTCAAACGTTCTTTTATATTGCTCATACGAACCTTGTCTCCTGTTTTAAACTTTGGCTTAATTTGATTGCTTTTCATTTTTCCATACAAAAGGAAATACACGTCTCCTTCTCATCGCTTGCTTCAGTCGGTGTCACTTTAATGCTCCGATGTTTTGTGTTATTATACTTATCAACCATTTTTTCCAACGCGTCTAAATATTTATTTGTGTTGTTTAGTTTAAACTTATTTATTCTACATCGCTTGTAACGAAATCTCTATGAACTTTGTGTTGTTTACTGTGAACTATTTCCATGTTTTTTCTTTTAATGTCGTATTAAAGCGTTGAATTAATACAGCTTTTCCGAAATTAAAAGTGTGATAGATTGTAATATTACTATCATCAAGAAATTGCTTAAACGTTCGTGCCCACAATGGTTTATTCTCTTGTTGCTCTGGCTTCTGCCAATTGATTGAGTACCTTTTTTGTGGCTTTCTAGGTTATTGTTTTTTTCGTATTTATATATACACGAGCATCTTTGTGTTTTACTTATATTGCCTATTAATGCTGCCTTGTTGGTTAGAGAATAGTTCATGGCGGGGATTTCTTTATTTACACTGTTCCGTTTTTTGGGTTGAAGGTAGGGTAATTGTGAGGTTTGGTGCACTCTAAAAACTGGTTTAAACCCCAGCGGCCTTTTTTGCCACTGACCGTTCCAAGGCGGTATCCCTATTGTCAACCCTTTTGTGTTTGTGATGTCTTATTTGGCCTTTTATTCATCTTTAAATTTGTCTTTGTTTTTCTGTATGTTTGAGGTTGACTGTCGTCCTTGAATGCTGCTTTTCCAGTTCGATTTTTATATCTATATGTTTATAAAATTCTTCACCCTGGTCCACCCAAAGAAGTTTACACTGCCTTTTGGAAAGCTTTAGTAATTTCTAAACCAGTTTCATTTTGAACAGGCATAACCCAAGCAAATTTACTAAATACCCCAATCACAGTAAGCAGGTATTTTACACCTTTATTATATTTTGAAAATGACTGCATATCAACTAAATCAGCCGACTATATGTTATCAATTTCATTAACAATCACGCGGCTTGAGTGAATCTTCTACGTATTTTTCTTGATTTTTGATGCTCCAAGATCAAGTTTATATTTAGTACTAATCACCGGCTTGATTATCAAATTCTTAGCGTTTTTTTCTCCAAGTGATTTGGATTTGATTGTTTTTAAACCAGCCAGCATGTTTTTATGATCACACATCGATTTATTAGGACTTTCTTCATAACAGTAAGTAATCATAGCATTTAATTAATTTGATGGTTTCCCGCTATCAAGCGGATTAGCCGGACCGCAATATTTATAACCAGATATTGTTAACCCTTTATATTACAAATGACGTTCCGATTGTTTTACGGACAAAAAATATGACCTTTTCTATGTTTTTTAAAAATGTTTTTTTTACCCCACCCCCTTCATTTTAATGAATTTTTATGGATCTGTACTTTAAACAGTGCTTATTGCATGGTTGCATGAAAATGACCTGTTAAGATGCTACAAACAATATCTAATAAAAAAATACAATAAATAGTACAGTTACAGTCAATCTTGTCTAATGAGCATATTGTAAAACATGGCATGACCCTAAAAATTAAGTTGGGGAAGATAGTCTCAGAATTATGTTTTGTCATTTTTAAACTGAAAAGTTGCATTTTCTTGATGGTTTCACATATAGAAACTGCTGAATAATGTTAATTAATTCATTTGAAGGCAGAATTTGAATATATACAAAAACAGTGACAGATACTGAAAATATCTCCCTCGGTAGATAAATGGCCCCGATATAAGAACTCGTGCGAATGGCCCCGATATAAGAACGAGTGCGGAGCAGCACTCGTTCTTATATCTGGGCCATTTCTCTACCTCTGGAGATATTTCCCGTATCTCAAAAACACTGGTTATTAAACTCTATTTTTTGGTAGCAAAGAGAGTATACGTTTATGAATATATATACTTCCGCCTTGTGTGCTTTTAACAAATTACCACAAGAAGCATATGTTGCTTTTAACATTCTTCTGCCAATTCTTGCTAACATATACTAAGGATTGACATTTTCCGTAATCATCTTTTCTTTAACGCAGTATCTCATATATAAAATATGATTAGGTAGCTTATGATTTTATGATGTTTACATTTTCGCCAGGTTTTTACGATTTTAATACTTTTTACAAAGAATATCATAAATCTTATTTCCTTCTTGTAACTTTTAATAAAATATAAACAGGACACTTTGCTTACCTTGATACTGGATAGAGTTGTATTTTATATCGGGTATGCAAGTTAAAACATATTTTGGTGGATTTATGCCAAACGGTTCAAAATAATACTCACCATAGTAACAAGTCCAGTGTGTACCAGATCCAGTAAAATCATCAAGATTAATAATGCCGCTTTCTTGTTTATTTTATTTTATCGGTAATTTGGTTTTGCTGAACACTCCCCTGAAGTTTGCTATGCCTAACTGTTTAACCCATTTCATTATATTTAAGTTACAGCTCTTTTTTTATTTTTTTTATTTATTTTTTTACAAATGGTCTTATTTGTGAATCTACTTGTAAACCATTTCCACGGTCAACTCTTAATTATTTCTCATTTCTGCCTACTTGCAAACCTTTTCCCGTCCAGCCACTTAAAAGAGATCCAATTAAAGGAATTCCTAATGATGCGAGCAGTCCAAGAAATCTCCCGTCTTGTTGTTATTGCCTTGTTAATTTAATAGGGCAGCAACCTTTTGACTGTGCTATCTTCTTTCTTTGTGATGGTCTTAGCACACTTGATTCAAGTAGTGCTTGTTTTTTATCGCTAGGTATAGTTAACATTCCATTTCCAAATAGTTTACCTAGTCCAGTACTTGCCAAATCGCTAAGTGCTCCTGTTGCTAGTGGTGCTAGTACACATACAGAAACAAAAAACAAATTAAAAGATGATTGGGCTACCGTCTTGGAAAGGTCAGTGCCAAAAAAGGCCGCTTTTAAACGACATTTTCCTCATACAAGACCAACGCATATACCTTATAAGTAGCTCCTGGGGGTGTGGGGGGGGGGGGGGGGGATATATTTAGTTTGTATATTAAAAAAAAAAAAGTATGATAATGGACCTTTGAAAACGGCCGAGCACGACACATACGAAATATTGCAGTCTCGGTTTGATTGAGACTGTTCATGAGCGGTAGTGAAATATGCTAGCTACCGCTCACGCCCTCTAGCCTTGGGTTGAGCAGAACTCAATATTCATAAAATCAATAGTACAAAATGTAAACCATCCCGAAGATGGCATGCATATGTCGGTGGACATGGAGTATACACTTCCCCATGTCGTACGGCGTATGGTCCCATTATCTAATAAAATTAAATGCCCCGAAGAGCGAAATAAACATAATGGAATTTAGTTAGGAGCAGCGGTTATGAAGCCTGCGTATCACAAGTAACAGTCAAAAGACTAAAGTTAGTTGTTTTGGATCAATACTGACTTCATTACCATTGTAGCTTAATTCAAAATATATCTTTCCGAGGAAGATTTTAAAATTAGCCGCATTTAGCAAAGTTCGAGTTGTTTTACCATTTTGTTTGTAAGAACAATTAATAACATCTCTGAATATTCTTATAATATTATAATACCTGTATTCATTTTCTGGATAATATACGCCGTTTCCAACTTCCAGTCTAGCTGTTTGTAAATAACAATTAGTCTTGTCAGCACTTAGATGAAAAGTATCTAAAAGATGAAGAGTTTGTGTTTGAGAAGAACTCTTGTCTGATCTTTGCAAGTACACAAGAACATGTTTGGGATTTTTAACGTCAGCCGTTATTCTAAATACTGATTCTGTTAGTTGGGAACTTACACTTTTTTGTACCGTTTCTCGGTGATAAGTCCACTTTGTTGATGTCATATGATTTGACATAGCATAAACTAAACCATCTGAGTTCGTTCTAGGTATCCACAAAACTAATTGATGAATAATTACCCGACCATCATTAACACCAGCATCTTTGATAATTAACACATCACCAACCGTCAGCTGCAAAGCTAATTTGAATTTGTCTAGGGTGCATGTTTCTTTCCAAACCTTCAAAGAAGGAATATTAGTTTAGTGGAATTATAGAGTTAACTATTTATTATCCTAAATTATAACCATCTTTGTCATTTCGGGATTCCGCTGCAAGTGTAGTGTCTAAATAACTTATTCGTTTGTTCCGGTTGTTTTTGCATAATCGTCAGACATTTCAAGCAAACTTTTGACAGTACTAACTTCCTCACCAAGATCATTAAAAAACCCATCATATACAAGATTAGCGGTTAACGGTCTCAATCAGACCGATACTGCTATATTTCGTGTTCGGCCGTTTTCAAAGGCCCACTATTATACTCTTTTTTAGACTACATTTCACCTAATAAAGTCACTATGAAGTTATGCTCCACTAACTTCCTGGGTTTGTTATAAGTCGCCGATGAAGTTACGCATCGCTAATTTCCTAGGCTTGTTATATATCGCCGATGAAGTTGCTCTACGCTAATTTCATCGGGCGATCCATGCAAATACAGAATTCATTCTGCTTGTCAGGTGCTTTTTTATACTGGTTTTTGCTAACATCTTATTCATTAGAAAGCATACCCATCTCACGATTAACTGGAGTTGCGAAGGAAATGTAATGAGAACAGTTTAAGCGAATGTCTTTGGGAGTTTTTTTTAGTAATAAATACTGAAAATTGGATCCTTTGGAAGCAACAAACACAAACAAGAGATAAAAGTAGCAGACTCGGTTTTATTGCTGTTCAAATAGTGATTTATACAAAGAAGTATTAAAACCGGTAACCAGTGTAATAAAAGACCAGTCGGACCAGTTAACTAGGAACTTTCCAAAAATAAGTCAACATTTATTAAGTCTTCCTAGAGCCATAGGCGATAAAGTACAAGAAAAACAAGCGTACCAGGGAATACCTCAGTTATTTTACGAAGAGACAGAAATACCTAGTGGGGGTTGGGGTGGGGGGGGGGGGGGGGGGGTGGGGGTGCTAGTGAAGAGCCAAAAATACGTAGTAAGGGGCCTAGCGAAGAGCCAGAAATATTTACTGGTGAATGCTGGTTTGGATAAAAGTATAGTAAGAGTATATAATTTACCATTGCCGTCCAAAGTAGACACAATAATGAATGATGATGCCACCAAAGTAATCAAGAAAATTGGTACCAAAAAGGGATTTCTCATTAAAAAACAAAACATCTGGGAGACAGACGAGATTGAAAAAGATGTACTTAAGCAAACACATAAACAGTTAAAAAACATTCAGAAGCTGTAAAATATCATAGGGACGTAAGAATTGAGCCATTAATAAAATATCCCGATATCTTTTCGGGGAAAGGATTAAAACAAAAATAAAATTCTTACAAAGTCAGCAAAGATGGTCATTATGGTATGTTACAAATTGATTTGCCTGAACTTATCGGCCATCACAAACTTATGGCTAAACAAGGAGAAGCAGTTGTGCTAGATCTAAAAGTAGATGATGATTTGATCGATTTGATAACAAAGCATTACAATAATAAAAAACATACTCAAAGCTGTCTCAAAAAACTTTCAAGAAACTGACAGAATTATCTATTCTGCCAGTTCACATAAAAGTTCAAAATATTTTTGGGGGCTGCGTCGAATATTACAATAGCCCTGACGATTTGGTTAATGATCTTGAACTAGTATGTGGGAGTATTGAATAGGGGGAAAATAGTCCTGACAATAAATAAAGGTATTAGCATAATCGATAAGTTATTATAAATGGTAATATATCAGATGGAGAATTCGAAGAATGTTTTATCTAATTGTAATATAATGTTTTATCTAATTATAATATAATAAAAGAAATTAAAAGCAAGGAAGAATTATTTAGTTACTTGACTCGACTAGCAGCTGCATACAGACTTAGTTATAAATGGTGTGGTAGGATTAACACGGGGTTACAAGTTGAATAATTGGTTGTACTGCTGTTTTGGCATTGATTCAAGTCATTCCTGTTTTTATAGCTGTTGTTGGAGCAGTTCCTCCAATAATAGCTATCCTGATGAGTAAAACCATAATAGCAAAGGAAAAGGTTTTGTTGAAAACACAACAAAGAAATTTTAAAACACTTCTTACATATGCTCAAACAGCTGCAGGATCAGCTTTTACTAAAATACTGCAAATTCAAAAAAAAAAGAAGTTTTTAATGAACCCTTGGAGAGATACATAAAGCGGTACAATTTAAATGGATATGATGATTCAAAATAATAATTTTTCAACCTGCTTCCACATTTTATTATACTTGTCCATTGTGGCTTTTGCTTTATTGGGTTTTGTTTTTCTTTGTATTTTTAGCTTATCAAACATTTTTTGAAAAATGTAATCAAATTTCATAATTTTTCCGGCCTTTTATTTTAGTCAAAATGTTTGCAGTTTTGTAAAACAATCCTCACATCGTTGTTTCCCCGTAGGAGATAAATTCTACTTTTGCAAAAAGTTTTTCTAGATGGTATTTTCTATGATTAACACTCTTCTTGCGAACGCCTCCATAATTTGCAATAAGATCATATCCGTTGTGGGTTCCGCAATTAAAACAAATACGTTCCCCATCAAAAACTTCACAAGTACTATTACAATTTGCACATGCATATGTGCACTTGTAACAAAGCCTGTTCCCAACACAATACTCGCAGTGTGCCTTTTTGCTAACCTTGTAGAATAAAAAACAATCAATACCCATTGTAGAAGAATCGAAAACATACAAAACGATTTTTTACTACATTTGCAATTCATTATCATATTATATATTATTGTCATTTTAAATAATGGCGTAGGAATAAATATCTATGTAACATACAGCAAAAGAAAAAACTTTAAAGAAGATTGCATGAGGCAAGCTTTATTTGTTAATTTTGAAAATACGAGCAGAATTGATAAAGAACTAATAGTGTTTGCAAACTTAAAGGATTTGACTGAAAGAATTATATCCAAGGCCCAAAAGTTAGAACTACCGTGGATAATAAGAAAAAAGGATATAAAAAAGTTAAGAAACTTATGCGCCAGGACAATCAACTTAACAACTAATAATCCCGTAACTGTAGATTATTTTATTTATTACTACACCATGCTATTGGAAAAGCGAATTGATATTATTATTTATGCTGGTTAAAATTAATTACAATAATTAATTTAGGCTTAAAGAAATAATATCTTGTATAATGTTATATAATGAGTGTCAAAGAAATTGAAAAATCCCCGAAACAATATAGTAAGGTTTTCTCTGTGGGCATTGTAGATAGAATAGATCAACTATTTCAGCTTCGCCGGACGCGAACATCAGATTTAAAATTCCTCGAGGAGGAATTAGTACGAACGGGTGGTTTTAAAATGAGTGTTGATTTGAAAATTACTTTCGTTTAACCAGCTGGTGTAATACAAAACAGCTTATTTTACTTCCATGGCAGCACTAATCTTACACAAAAATGAGATTAAAAATACATTAAACACAGCTGCTGATGAAGTTATAAATAGATTGGAGGTTGGCTTTCTGTTGGAAGTGGCTGCACGATTGAACCAGTAGATATGCATTATGTAAACAGGGTGAAGTTTAAGCCTTTGAGAGTCAGCTAACCTAAAACAGGTCTAATAAATATTAAAAAATGAAAAAGATAATGAATGCTTCAGGTGGTGCCATTTCGCATATAAATGCTGCAAAAGATCCCCAAAGAATATCAAAGTACAAAAAGCATATTGATGACATTGATTACAAAGGAATAACATTTCCTGTTACCATAAAGCAAGTTCCAAAAATAGAGAAACACAATAACATATTTTAATATATTTGGATACGGGGATAATGTACTATATAACATAACTGTCTCTGATTTATATAGGAAATACTGGGAATAGAAAAGCTATATCTACTCGTTTGCTCTACGACCAGTACGGAACATTGCTCGGCCTTTTCCGTCAGTGGCGGAAATGCCAAATGACGTTCCGATTGTTTTACGGACGTCTTCGTCAGATTCCGTCACTAGGAAATAACGATTACGGACATTAACGAAGAGTTCCGGTTCCACTTGTTTTGTTTGTATGACGTAATGTCGTCTTGCATGATGTAACGTGTAACACTCTATGTCACCAGGGCATTAATAATTAACAAGTCCAGACTTTTAAACACACGTTTTAATAATCTTTAAAACTACCCCATTTCTGATCCGTATAGTGTTTATATTAGTTCTAACAGATGTTACTCATCAAATCTCTACATTCTCAGACAATATCTAACAACCTCCGACTCTCACAGACTCTCACAGACTCTCTCCTGCTACTTAAACATGCCAATATATACCTGCATGCACGTGCCATAATATTATTGGATTTCGACACATTTATTCAATTGGATCAACGCTATACTCCGCCTACCCTGTATACCTGATTAAGCTAATATAATATCTGCTATTTGAGAGGCAAATCCCAAATTGTAGAATAATGGTCATTTACTATTAACTGTGATATACTTCTACTACTTGTTATTAAAATATTATTATTACTTATTAAAGGGTATGGTAGTGTTACAAACGTCGTCTTGGCGTTCTCGTGCAAACTGGTGTAAAAAGGCGTGAATCATTAGAAATATTAATAAAATATCATTTTAAATTATGTAATATATAGTTTAATAACCAGTGTTTTTGAGATACTGAAAATATCTCCCTCGCTAGAAAAATGGCCCCAATATAAGAACTCGTTCTCCGCACTCGTTCTTGTATCGGGGCCATTTCTCTACCTCGGGAGATATTTCCCGTATCTCAAAAACACTGGTTATTAAACTCTATGTACCCTTGGTTTTTGTCAAAAATAAAGCTGAAAAAGAATGTGATATGCTTTTAAATAGAAGGGAAGAAACAAATCATTATATAAGGATAAAGGATTTTAACCGGTTAATGTTAAATCAAACCTTACATTAAAAAAAAATGGTTCTGTAAAACATGATTGCAATGTTTCTCAACAGAAAGGGTGCTAACAAGCATAAGACTGATTGCCTTTCACTTAATGACAAACAAACAATACAAATGCCATAAGAAAACGAGAAGGTTAAGTTTAAAAACTATGATAGGCAATTAATGGTTCCGTATGTTATACATGCTGACTTTAAAGCAATAACTGAGGACATTTCTTTAGCTCTTGCTAACCCTAAAACATCATACACAGCAGCATATCAAAAGCATACTGATTGTGGTTACGAGTACAAAGTTGTTTGTTGTTATGATGATAAATATTCCAAACCTGTTGTGACATACAGAGGACCAAACGCTGTGTAAAAGTTTTCAGAAAAAGTGATAGAGAAAATAAAAATGGTGCAAAAAATATGAATGCATAATTTAAGAAAGATTTGACGATGACAGTAGAAGAAGAAAAAAATTCAGAGCTGCTGAAAAATATCATGTTTGCGAAAAACTTTACATAACATATGACAGGGTAGATATAGACCATTGCCATACAACTGGAAAGTTTAGAGGAAGTGACCGTGATACTAACAAAAAACAAATACCCGTTGTTTTTCATAACTTAAGGGCATATGATTTCCATTTCATAATGCTGCACATCGGAAAGTTTTAAAAAAAAGTTAATATGGAAAAGCATCTATGTCAATAGAGATGATTTTAATTTTGATATTGTTAATTATTCCCATTTAGATGGGGATGTTCCCCGAGTAACTTCTTATGGGTTCTAAGTGTCTCAACTTATTTGTTTTTCTAGAGCTTGTACTCGAGTTGAGGACTTTAATATTCGTAATCTTTGTATAACTAAAAAGGTACTTCATCAAGGTTACCGTTACCATAAACTTCGTAAAACCTTTGAAAAACATTATTATCGTAACCTGATATTCTTTCCAAATATAAAAGTATTTAAGAATTCTTCTGCGACAAGGACTATCACAACCTCACTTCTATGGTGACGTGATTTACTAACATCGTAAGATCCTTGATCATGATCCATTTCATACTATCTTTGTTAAACTTGTTAAAAGGTTTATCAAAAAAGGTTATGACCCTACCACTTTCCAACGCACTGCATGCTTAGTGATGGACCTATTTACAGCACTGCATCTTAGTGGTGGACCCATTTACAGTTCGCCACTTTGCTTTCCTCTTTAATCGTGCGATGACTGGACTGGCTTCGGACCCTATGATGACGACTACCTAAAGCCCAAAAGGACGGTGACGTTTGATGTTTGTATGCAATATTGTCTTGTCATTCCCTCAATGGTTTATTCTCTTTTTGCTCTGGCTTCTGCCAAGTCATTGATCACATTCTTTGTGGATTTCTAGGATATTGTATTTATATATACACGAGCATCTTTGTGTTTTACTTATATTGCCTATTAATGCTGCCTTGTTAGTCAGAGAATAGTTCATGGCGGGGATTTCTTTATTTACACTGTCCCGTTGTATTGGGATGACAGTAGGGTAAGTGTGAGGTTTGGTGCACCCTAGAACCTAGTTTAAACCCCAGCGGCCTTTTTTGCCACTGGCCGTTCCGAGGCGGTAGCCCTATTTTCAATCCTTTTTGTGTTTGTGACGTCATATGCCTTTATTCCTTATTAACATTGTCATTCATGTATGTCGTTTTTGGGTTTACCGTGTTCTGTGAAACGACTTTTATACTTATTTTCATGTTAAATTTTTTTAACAAGGAAACAATTTAGTGTTTATCGATAGTTTCCAGTTTATGTCTCAATCATTATAAAGCTTAGTGGAAAAAAATTAGTGTTTATCGATAGTTTCCAGTTTATGTCTCAATCATTATAAAGTTTAGTAAAAAACATCCCATCGTTTCAGTATACCTCGAAAGAATACGCTGGTGACAATTTGGAGCTAATAAAAAGGAAAGGAGTTTACCCTTATGATTATATGAATAGCTTTGAACGCTTGAAAGAAAAATAACAGGGAAAAACTGCGCCAGAACCTCAGTTTCTATACTACTTGTTCTTTTTGTTCTTTTCCAGAGGTGCTGTCTGTAACTGTAACCTGCTACTATTCGTATTATAATATATACTATGAATGCACCAATGGTTGCTGTGGAGACAATTATGACTGTTGCAGTACTAGCTCAGTTGGAACCACTGTTGGTTACGTCATCGGCTGCCTCGTGGTTGCAGGAATAATCTTTGTTGTCGTCCTTGTTTGTTTAAAGAAGAAGGGTAAATGCGGGCGTGCAATTAACCCGTCGCAAAACAACACACATGTTACGGTTGCGCACAACCCAGATGTTACGGTTGTGCACCAACCACCGCCGCCAGGTTATCGTAAGTTATTTTTGTTCTGAACTTGATTTACTAACACACTTGCTAAAAACGCGCGCTGATTTAGTGATAGAGTGTCGGTCTCGTATCGGAGGCCGTTGGTTCGATTTCCGACACACCAAACACTTAACTAAAAACGAATCTAGTATCTGCCTTAGTAAAAGTTAAAGTTTCTATCCCGCCAACATCAGCCTTTTGTTACAATATACGTACACGGTTTCTAAACCTACTGACGACAAGGTATATATATATATAACCGACATATTTTGTGAATCTATTTATTTTTAAAAACTCTATAGACATAATATACGACTTTAACCAGCCAGGCCAAATCTCAAAACTGTATCGTCCTATTAAGAGTTACCAATTCATAATTCATTTTACGCATATTCAATCACAGGTTTTAAAGAACCGATGAATAAACCTATACTTTTTATTGTCACATTGATACTATTATATAACCTGAACACCTGACAAAAAGAGTTTTGATAAACGGTTTTGTAGTGAAATTTTGCCATTGTTTGGCGGGTTAGTTTCTTTAACCACCTAGTAGATAGGATAATGTTAAAACTGGTCGTTCGTTAGAGGATATAGCCTGGTGGTGATATTTTATTTGCATTGTCTCGATCTATTGGGATGACAATAGTGTGGTTTGGTGAAACTTAGAACCTGGTTTAACCCCCAGCGCCATGTTTTGCCATTGACCATTCCAATGCGGTCAACCCTTTTATGTTTGTGTTGTCATATACTTTGCCTTTTATTTATACTTGCAAATGTTGTTTGTTTCGAAGCGTGTTTTTGGTTGAATGTGGACCTATATTCCTGTTCGAATTGTATATCTACTGTTAATATCATCCGTTACAGAGTATTACCAGGCAAATTTGAAACTGTTTAATGGACTATTTTTTTCAATTAAGTATGCTTACAAACAATACACATGTTTTTTGTTGAAAATTTGTTTAATGTTTTATAATCAGTCAAAAACTGTTCCTTTTTATTGGGATGACAATAGGGTAAGAGTGAGGTTTGCTGCACCCTAGTACATGTACCTGGTTTAACTTCAAGCGGCGTTTTTCGCCACTGACAGTTCCAAGGCCGTAGCCTATTGTCAACCGTTTTATGTTTGTGATGTCATATACTTTGCCTTCTATTTTTCCTTGTAATTGTTGTTTGTTTCGCGTGTTTTCGGTTGAATGTGGTCCTTGCATGTTATATTTCCTGTTCGTATGAAACTGAGCTTTGAGATCACTGCTACAAGTAGACAATGTCACGATATGACTGAAAGCTTATTTTAAGCGATGTTTAACGACTTTTGTATCTACTTTTAATATCATCTTACAGATTATTACCCGGTAAATTTGAAACTGTTTAATGGTCTATTTTGTTTTCAATTGACCTGACTTAGTAATCCAAATTGTTTGCCACTGTGACGTCATGTCCGGTTTAGGGTACACGTTCTGAATCTCAGCTTGATATAGTATGTTCCTCTTATTGATCTCATGACCCGACTTGGGGAACCAACTCTATTTGTCGCTGTGACGAAACACGTTTTGAAGCTGGTATATTTATCAAACTGCATCAGTATTTTTCACTTGTTGACCCGACTTGGTGAACCAACTCTATTTGTCGCTGTGACGAAACACGTTTTGAAGCTGGTATATTTATCAAACTGCATCAGTATTTTTCACTTGTTGACCCGACTTGGTGAACCAACTCTATTTGTCGCTGTGACGAAACACGTTTTGAAGCTGGTATATTTATCAAACTGCATCCGTATTTTTCACTTGTTGACCCGACTTGGTGAACCAATATTTGTTTTTGCTATGATCGAATTTCTGCGAAATATACTTTACCTCCAGTTTAGAGTACACGTTCTGAATGTCAGCTACTATTTGTGAACTGTTGACCAAACTGCATGGTTATGTTCCTTTTATCAACCAGTTCTGTTTTGGCTGGGACCTACGTTGTTCGAAATATGGTTCAAGTCATATTAATGGTAAAATCTCTCACCGTCTATTCGCGATACATTGACCAAACTGTTGCTGCTGCTACTACTACTACAGCTGCTAATACTACTTCTACTACTACTATTGTTACTACTACTACTACTACTACTACTACTTCTACTACTACTATTACTACTACTACTACTACTACTATACGACTACTACTACTACTACTACTACTACTTCTACTATGTATTATACTACACTACTCAAATTTTATAATCGGTCATTTTTCAAAGAATTATATATTTTTTAATAATTAATATTTTCATTTGAAATTTTGACTGGCGTCATTTAACAAATATCGCTAGCGATTTATAAAAATTAATCGGCCTTGACTAGACTAAAACATTGTTGATAAACTTAATAAAATATTGGTATGTGTTTCGGTGATTTCCAGGTTTTAGTATTCGTGTTATTTTCAAAAAACCTGGGTGACCGATTATAAAAGTTGAGTAGTGTATGTATGTACTATGCATAAACAAATACCAAATTACTCATTTCAAATGCATACACATGTACAATTGAGGAATATTACACAGTTTTACGTGCCTTAGTCGGAGTTATTATTAGGTATCTTATATTCGTAGATCTATCTGATTGGGAAAAGACAGCATAAGAAATATGACCAGTCAATGCTTGGAATTCATATATTTCAGAACCCTCATTTACGACTCATCCCGTCGTTCAGCCGAATTATGCAGCAGGGCCGCCGAACTATCCTCCTCCCCAGTACCCGCCACCTCCGCCATTCGGCTATGGAGACTCGGCATATCCACCACCACCACAGCCAAACTATTAATGACTAAATAGTGTCATTCAAATGACGTCATACAGAATATGTGCCTGTTATCGAGTACGAACAATCCCACAGGAAACGTTTATATAATTGTGTTTTCTATTTATCAGCTATTCTACTGTTCATGAGGACTTTGTTTAAAGATGGTTCATTTGTGTTCTTTTATAAACGAAAATAAAAATAAATGAGACCCTTTTATTTGTTTATATTTTTTCGTACCTCTTACATAGAAAAAAAACTGACTGAACAATTATTGAGTTAACACGAATAATAAGTGTCGATCAAGATGGATTTTTCATTCAGCATTTCTTTGTCAAAGGTAGGATACTGAGCCCTGTGGTTCAATCCGATTTGTAGCCTCGGTCACCCGGCCCGCTTCTGATTTCTTCGTTACGCTATGCTTCACGGATCCAGATATCTGCAAGTAAGACATATGCATGATACGGTCTAGCTGGCCGTGACTATCCGATTTGTAATTCAACCCTATGTTTTAGTATGTAGTTTCAATGGGAGTCTAGTGATCAGGGTATATATCCAGGATGTCCTGAAAATGAAACCATAATCAAACCACGGTTATTGTGAAATATTCCATAGTGCAATTTATATAGACACTGCGTAGCAGCGATATGTTAATGCTTTTTTTAACCACGAACTGTACTAATATATATTTTTTTATAAACCTCCAGCACTGTCACATCCAACAGTTTTATTTCTGCCAAATATACAAGGCCCCACGTTGAGTAGTCTGTACATTTATAGCGCCTCCTTGGCCAAGGGATTAACGACGTTGCGTTGTAAACCTGCTCGCTTCTCACCGCTTCGGGTTCGAATCCCACTGGGAGCTCGACTCGAGTGTCGATTCTTACGGATGGCGGAAGGTGTACAGTACTGGTTCTACCCAGGAAAAGCGGGTGATCTGCCTCCACCACAAAAAAATCGACCGTCATATATAACCTTAAATGTGTTGAAACACCATGCAAACAAACTGTACATGTATGGTCGTATAACGTCAGCCAAGCGGAATCATAGATGTGAACGCCTGTAGGTGAAGCTTCCAGGTAGCCTGTCTTTTTGAATTCTGATCATGCATGTTTGATACTACAAGCGTAACAGACGGACTATACAGACAGATGGACTGACAACAAGTCACACATGCTAGGCAAGAACGTAGCAAAATGCAAATACACACTTTCAGCGAGACGGTATTTGTATGCCGTTTCATAAATTCATTTCATACTTTTACCACGAGACTGTGCAATTAAATCAAATAACGTCGTGCTATGTTCAGCAACAATATACGAGGCACACGAATGCATATAGCTCTTTTAACTCTTTACGTGAGTGTTTGTTTGTCTCAATGGTGTTTTACGTCATTTTAGCACATGCTAGGCCATATATGACGGTGGAATATTTGTGGTAGAGACAAAAGACCCATTTGTTTCTGAGTAAAAGCAGTCCTGTACACCTTCCACCATCCATAGGAATCGACACTTTCTCACTTGATAAGTCGAGTTCCCAGTGGGATTCGAACCGGCAGCGGTGAGAGGCGAAAACTTCATTTGAGTGAATAACCGTTATTTTACAAATGATGACATATCATGAAAACAAATCTTACATTTGCGCTCTTGTTGTTTGAAAACTAAATGAAATTCGTTGAATAATCTTAAGATTTTTCTAACTACGGCTCGTAGATTATGAACGTATATTCAACTCTTTTCATATTTGCCCATGCGAGGTGAACTCTCAAGTCAAATTCTCTCTGCAGTAAAATACGTGATGGTCATTGTAGTCGATTAACATGTGACAGCACGACAATAAACAAACAAAAAACACGTTTCGCAAAAAAACGGCATCATGTGACTATAGTTTAGGTCGTTCCATTTATTATAATGGAATACACTCTAGCAACTGCGGATCCTAAGTATAGCTTTATATATGTAGTGTGTTTACATTTAAAATAGTTACAGGACGGACAAGTCTCAATCAAACAGAGACTGCAACATTTTGTGTTCTTATTGTGTTCGGCGATTTCCCAATTTTTCCTTTCATACTCTCTTTAACTTCGGATTTTAGCTAGAACATGTTAGGCTTTCAATTTAAGCATATTGCATTTAAAAGACAGGAATTCTTGCATACATCTATGAAAGAGAGCATATTTAATATATAAGTTTGTACAGCTCCGGGAGATACAATGGGGTATTTTTGGTCTGTCCAGTTAAACAGAAGCCATGTAGTACAATAAACTGATCGTCATTTCAGCCTGTGCGGTAAAATGAACATCTCAGCCGGATGGAAAACAGACAATATGCCAAAACAACTAAAACTTCAAAGTGTGCATTTCGTGATTGCTTTTGCGTATGTTATCAAAACTCACTGAACATTTTGATCAAATAACAAAGATAAATAGAAGAAATAAAACAAGCTGTCACACAAGTGAACTCCACGGCAGAGGTGTCAGTCATTAATATGTTTTATGTCAGTCGGTTATACAGCAATTGCTAAGACCGTTCGCATCAGGTGAACATCTCAACTAGACATGAATAAAATAAATAAATAAAATAGGTACCTATGCTATGGCACCTGTATCTACCAGTTTACTCCTAACTAGTGCGTTGCTACGGTATTAAAGGTGGTGTCAGATGCCTTTTATAGGTCCAGTGCGATAATAAAACATAATGTATTTCATCGAATATAAACTGACAAGAATTTGGGTCCCAAACTACACATCAGTTTGTTCGAACCGTAACTTTGTAATAACAAAATAAGGACCAGAGCTGCATTAAATAACTCTAAGCTTATATCTAAATAGCGTTATTCGGACTGACTGAATTGGTCGTTGTTTAACATCTCATCAACATAGTACATGTTGTTTCGAGCCGCCCCAGGGAAAGCTGAATGATATATATGAGACCCTTGCCTAGTCTATAATATGACTCCGATACAGAGAAACGCCCGGTTTGATGTCACTATCGACAAACGAGGATAAGAGAATTTTTTGACCTAACTGTACAGCGAAGAACTCCACTGGTGCCAGTTAGACTCGAACCCGTGATCTACGGATTCTAAGTATAACGTGCTACTCACCCACTTGTTCATCGTAGAATAGGTCATTAGGATTCAAATGACCTTATTCGTATACCGAAAGGATACTTGGTTCGGTGTTAATTTGATATGGGGATTTATGGCTTCGGTGCCCAACATTCTGGCTGTGTGCAATATCTAAATATTGTATAACGTAAGTACAACGTTTTACAGTTAATTCCCCTGAATCATTAGAGTAGCATCCATTAGAGTAGCATCCCTTTGTATTTTACTTGCATAAAGGTGTGATAATATAAAGAATGAGAAGGCTTTGGCCTAATGGTAATGGTCAGAACTTGTAATCTGGCATAGGTAGCATCGATTTGAACTCGGGTTTGAAACCTCGTTCAGGCAAAAAAATAAATAAAGCAACAGTGACAAAGAAAACATATGGTCTGTTTATTTTATTTTTTGTTTTTATGCAAGACTATATACACAACATATGGAATAGTTAGATATAATTAATATATTTGTAATTTGTTTTATTTACATGTGCAATTTTAGTTTGTGTTTTTCAAAATCCGTGTATGAATGCCATGTTGTGAATAAGCTCAATATTTCTAACTCGAGTACTATATTATATAACTGATGAATAGTAAAAGATTTAAACTTACGGTAGTATTTTACAATTAGCTCCATTAATGTCATGGTACGAGTCGCTTTGGTATTATTTTGTTCGCCGGTGTTTTCTTGGACCAGACACTTTCCGCTTAGCATTGTTCGTCGGATGGGGAAGGTAAAACGGGCGGTTTCATTTTCGGAGCCTATCTTCTGAGCACCTCAATGAACAATAGGTATATATTCGATATTCAATAAAACTGCATCGGCAATACAATGCTCAAACTCCGGACTGGGTTTGTTAATGCTGTTTTTTCTGCTATTCGCCCAAATAAAATACCAATCAGAAAACCACATGTTTTTGTTGTCATTGGTCCAGGATATATTTCACAAGAAAAAGTGGGGCAGATATAATTAGTGTTCATTTGAAATAGCATGTTTCTTTATTTTCATGCCGAAACAATGTCATCCTACACTCATTTGTCCGTTTATGCTACTTTCCGTGTTGGGATTGTTTTTAATGCACTATTCACTTTGCATTTTTCCATGGAACCATTTTAGCGTCCTACGACACGGAAGTACTTTCTGCTAGGCCAGCCACCAACATCATTATAATTGAGCTATAATAATTCAGTTCTTTTGTTTTGTTTGAGGTGTCATTGCAACAATGATTTTCCTTCTTCGTTTTATATAGGACGGATGTATGTCAGGAGACAAAAAATGCGCATTTTTCTCCGTATTCTTTCTTTAAAAACACATAGCTCTATTAATCAAACTATCGAGCGTCCGCCAATAGAAAAAAATGCAAAAGAAACACGGGGTTATATATCATGTAAGGAAAAGCCAATCTGTTGAATGACGTCACGTTTTATTTTGACACGTCACAGATAGAGTTACCTGATTTCTACTTTCGATTTACTGTCTATGTCAATTATAACTAAATATCTCAAACAAACACTAATAAATGTTCCCAATACATCATTCGGATTAATTAAAGTTAATAATAACAACAAGCAAAATAAGTGTGCATTTTGTATCACCAGTAAGGCAGGGAAACGTGTTTTACTAGGCACTATTTGGCCATACACCACGGAGGCACAAACGCAATGGTGTAATTACGTCTTGACTGTGCGCATATGTTCCTTACGTTCGATACACGTGACAGGAATGGAACATATTCGTAACTTCAGACAGGTTTCGACATTGCTGAGTGTCAGACAATCTGATAATGAGTAGTAAGCAACACATTCCCATATAAAAGTGAATGTATACATTTAGCAGAGTCTCAACAAACTATGAACATTCGGAGAGTAGCAAAATATTGGCCAACAGCGGACTGTATATTTCGAACAACTGACTTAAATCTCAAATAAGACATGTTAGCAACTATCCACGCCCTTCGCAAGTGGTTCCGCTTCAGTTAGGTAATTATACGTAGCAAAATGCAAATACACACTTTCAGCGAGACGGTATTTGTAACTCCTTACATGAATGTTTGTTTGTCTCAATGGTGTTTTACGTCATTTTAGCACATGCTAGGCCATATATGACGGTGGAATATTTTGTGGTAGAGACAGAACACCCATTTGTTTCTGAGTAGAACCAGACCTGTACACCTTCCACCATCCATAGGAATCGACACTTTCTCACTTGATAAGTCGAGTTCCCAGTGGGATTTGAACCCGCAGCAGTGAGAGGCGAAAACTTTATTTGAGTGAATAACCTTTATTTTACAAATGATGTCATATCATGAAAACAAATCTTACATTTGTGCTCTTGTTGTTTGAAAACTGAATGAAATTCGTTGAATAGTCTTATGATTTTTCTAACTACGGCTCGTAGATTATGAACGTATATTCAACTCTTTTCATATTTGCCCATACGAGGTGAACTCTCAAGTCAAATTCTCTCTGCAGTAAAGTACGTGATGGTCATTGTAGTCGATTAACATGTGACAGCACGACAATAAACAAACAAAAAACACGTTTCGCAAAAAAACGACATCATGTGACTATAGTTTAGGTCGTTCCATTTATTATAATGGAATACACTCTAGCAACTGCGGATCCTAAGTATAGCTTTATATATGTAGTGTTTTGACATTTAAAATAGTTACAGGACGGACAAGTCTCAATCAAACAGAGACTGCAACATTTTGTGTTCTTATTGTGTTCAGCGATTTCCCAATTTCTCCTTTCATACTCTCTTTAACTTCGGATTTTAACTAGAACATGTTAGGCTTTAAATTGAAACATATTGCATTTAAAAGACAGGAATTCTTGCATACATCTATGAAAGAGAGCATATTTAATATATGTTTGTATAGCTCCGGGAGATACAATGGGGTATTTTTGGTCTGTCCAGTTAAACAGAAACCATGTAGTACAATAAACTGATCGTCATTTCAGCTTGTGCGGTACAATGAACATCTCAGCCGGATGGAAAACAGACAATATGCCAAAACAACTAAAACTTCAAAGTGTGCATTTCGTGATTGCTTCTGCGTATGTTATCAAAACTCACTGAACATTTTGATCAAATAACAAAGATAAAAAGAAGAAATGAAACAAGCTGTCACACACGTGAACTCCACGGCAGAGGTGTCAGTCATTAATTAGTTTTATGTCAGTCGGTTATACAGCAATAGCTAAGACCGTTCGCATCAGGTGAACATCTCAACTAGACATGAACAAAATAAATAAATAAAATAGGTACCTATGCTATGGCACCTGCATCTACCAGTTTACTCCTTACTGGTGCGTTGCTACGGTATCAAAGGTGGTGTCAGATGCCATTTGTAGGTCCAGTGCGATAATAAAACATAATGTATTTCATCGAATATAAACTGGCAACAATTTGGGTCCCAAACTACACATCAGTTTGTTCGAACCTTAACTTTGTAATAACAAAATAAGGACCAGAGCTGCATTAAATAATTTTCAAGCTTATATCTAATTAGCGTTATTCCGATTAACTGAATTGGTTGTTTTTACACGTCTCATCAACATAGTACATGTTGTTTCGAGCCGCCCCAGGGAAAGCTGAATGATAAATATGAGACCCTTGCCCTAGTCTATAACATAGACTCCGATACAGGGAAACGCCCGGTTTGATGTCCCTATCGACAAACGACGCTAAGAGAATTTTTTGACCAAAATGTTCAGCGAAGAACTCCACTGGTGCCAGTTAGACTCGAACCCGTGATCTACGCATTCTAAGTATAACGTGCTACTCATCCACTTGTTCATCGTAGCACAGGTCATTAGGATTCAAATGACCTATTCGTATACCGAAAAGATACTTGGTTCGGCGTTAATTTGATATGGGGATTTTTTGCTTCGGTGCCCAACATTCTGGCGGTGTGCAATATCTAAATATTGTATAACGTAAGTACAACGTTTTACAGTTAATTCCCCTGAATCATTAGAGTAGCATCCCTTTGTATTTACTTGCATAAGGGTGTGATAATATGAAGAATGATAAGGCGTGCGGCCGTGGCCTAATGGTAACGGTCAGAACTTGTAATCTGGCATAGATAGCATCGATTTGAACGCGGGTTCGAAACCTCGTTTAGGCAAAAAATAAATAAAGCAAAAGTGACAAAGTAAACATATGGTCTGTATAATTTTATATAACATAAAAAAGGTTGACAATATGGCTACCGCCTTCGAACGGTTAGTGGCAAAAACGCCGTTGGAGTTTAAACCATGTTCTAGGGTGCACCAAACGTCACTCTTACCTTGTTGTCATCTCAATAAAACGGGACAGTGTAAATAAAGATATCCCCGCCAGGTTATATTCTCTAACAAACAAGGCAGCATTAATAGACAATATAAGTAAAACACATAAATGAACAGGTATATATGAATACACATAAACCTAGAAAACCACAAAGCAAGTACTCACTGATTTGGCAGAAGCCAGAGCAACAAGAGAACACATCGTTAACGGTACGACAAGATAAGATGCAAACGCTACCGTCCTTTGAGAATTTAAGCAGAAGTCGTCAACGGGTCCACAATCTGTCTGGCATCAAATTGAAAGCAAAGTGGCGAAATGTAAATGGGTCAACCACTAAACATGCAGTTCGTCGTAAAATGATAGGGTCATAACCTCTTATGATAAACTTTTTAACAAGTTTAATAAAGACTGTATGAAAGTGACGGTGACCAAGGATCTGACGAAGTTTGTATCACAAAGGGTCATAAATGACCATGCAACTCTCGTTAGCAAAGAAAAGAAGATTACACAAAACAAAACCAGTTTTTCCACAAAAAATGCTTTTTTTCCCCAATCATTAATAGTAATTATAATAATAGTATAAGGCAAATTGCTTTTGAATATTACTAACTGTTGATAATATTTCACTAATAATATATTCAAACCTATGGAAGAATAAGAAGAAAAGTTGAAAACTCAAATATGTATTTAAACATATGCAAGCCGGTTTAAAGTCAAAATGATACTGATTAATAAATCGAAATGATAATTGTAATGTTTGATCAAAACACTTCAAGATTTCCGTGTGTCCCTTTAACATACACCACTCGATCTTCACGATTGACTGACACGTGTTTTGCCAAAGGATACCAAATTTATTTAAGAAAACGAAATGTAACGTGCAAGGTAATAACTATATGCATATTAATTATAATAATAAGTTCGTTTTTGGCACAGTTTATTGGCTATATAATAGCTGTATTATCGCGTGGTGCAGCTATTATTTGTTATGTTAATTAATCGTTATATATGTTTCCGTTACGGTAAGCTGTCCAAGATAAAAACGTAAAATGTCTAACTACGGCATATTAATTATGACATATGCTCGTTACATCTCTATAGTAACTACTACATGAGTTATAACCTCAGGCCGTATATTTTGGTCGTTTTATGTTCACCAGTCCCATTTATAATGGGCTGTCCCTTGTGCATGTATGTATCATGCGGCATCGTCTCTAAAACACCAAACCCATGAGACATAAAAATCCTCTGACAGAAATTTGATGTCGCTTCGCCGTGGATTGCTTGAAAGCCTAATTCGCGTATAAATGCGATACTTGCGCCCATTAATTTAGTCCCGTGCCCCAAACGTCTGTATTTCTTGTTCACTGCCAATGTAAAGAAATGTATAGCTTCGTCCACGCCATGTCTGTCGAAGAACGCCACCTCTGCGTCCTTATGAGTTAAGAAAGTGAAAAGATCTCTCAGACTTTCATATTCCACACCAGAATGGTCTGTTACGTCACTTCTTTTCATAATGCTGTTGGTTTGAATACCCATAACCTCGTTAGTTTCGTTAGATACCATCATAATTGAAATGTTTTCGCTCAAGACGCTCCTCATGAACTTCTCGAAACTTGGATGCCACACAATACCGAACGCTCGACAGAGCGGTTCGTCCGGCATGAAATGGTTACACATGATGTCGCAAGCGTCAGCGAAGCGGTCTTCTGTTATAAGTTTGAGCCTTCCACCATCCACTTTGAAGTCATCTTTAACTGTATTAAAGCCCTGTAAAATAATATTCAAAAGCAATTGAACACTAATTTCTACTTTTAAAGTGTACTGTTCATATATATTTGTACGTATATTTTATGCGCAAAATGAGAATATGGGCAATTCCGGAATTGCTCTGCGCAAAGTAAGAATTTGTAAAATGCCCGGCATTATCGGATTTCTCAAAATGAGCGGTTCAGTTCCGGAATCGTCCGTGCGCAGAGTAGGAATTTGGACATAGTATATAGGAACATTTTGGTTATATTTGTTAATTATAATACTGACGGCAAAGGCCTTCATTAATGCTGGAAGAACTTGTGGCTCCAACCAAAATTAAAAGCAATAAAGTTTAAAATGCAATGCTTGTTTATCTCCTCATGCTCTATAAAATGTATATTAATATCCACTATTTATTAAGTATCATTCAAATATGCAATTGTCATAACCAGCAATACCATAAACTGGTAATTTATTCTCAAACGGTCTGTGTAAATGATTCTTTTAGTACATTTGGCAGATGGACAGGTGTTCACTTTTTACTTAGATTTTTCAGTTAAAATGGTGATTTCGCAATCCGGCGTTTGTACCACTGTTGGCGCTTCACTTGTTTATATTTTCTTAGCCATGACGTATCCTTATTTCAATAATATAAATCCGCGCTTTATTGTTTGATGGCTTCAAATTATTTTCTAAAATAATTAAGTTCATATTAATCATTTACCAAACCAAACTATGATAATTTATATGTATATTATCAATTTATAACAGACGGGTGAAACAAATAAGCATATAAAATTAGAAATAAATAGGTATCAAAACACTATATTCTTTTTCAAATCCCAACACAAATTCGTAGTTTGCGCAAAACATTCACAAAGTGCTTAGACACTTGGTGCATAGTTTAGATCGATTAACCCTTTACGTAATTCCGGAATAGTCATGCGCAATTCCGGAATCGTCGGGCATTTTAAGAATTCTTTCTTTGCGCAGAGCAGTTCTGGATCGTCCATATTCTCACGATGCGTATATGCGAAAACTGGAAAGAGTTCCACTTTAAACAAAATATAAAATGTAAAACCAAAAATGTATTCTAGATGTAAAGAATTTTACATTGGGAAAAATAAATCTACCTGAGGAGTATAATGCCTTTAAACAGACAGCAAACAATAGTGGATGACTTTCGTCTACTTGAAGTGAACACTTTCATAAGTGCTCAAGAGGAGCTTTTAAAATATTTCCTATTTACAAAATACTGTCTGAAACCCAGTTCTTCTGTTATGAAACAAAAGTGTACTTCATCATAACCCCTAAACCAGGTCTTAACAAATGACAACGATTTTCTGTGTTTTCAGGAATATAAACAGTCAGAAAGATTTTACAGATATTTCTGGAGGTTCTAACGCAAATTTTACGAAAAAGGCTATACATTTAATATACAGCATATTACTGTGTGCACTATGTACTCAGTCTGCTGCTATTATACGTCAAATATGAAGGTTTCCCGTAATAACGTTACACTGGATATATACTGAAAAGAAAAAGAAACCCATAATGGGTATTTCCGCACACACCAATGATAAACCCCTTTAAAGTTGCATTATTGACAGAATGCGCATTTAGTAGTAAATAGGTATCAAAACACTATATTGAGCAAGTGAGCAAACTTATGCTTTAAACGTTAAACACACTACTGAAATGGCTCGACTTTTTCAAGTGAAACTTCAATATTTATGAATTTCGTGTAACAAAGTATACTTTGATTAAAAGGTTTACTACATGACCTAGTTTTCCTTTCTGTAACTAGTTGTAGCCACTTTTTGTACAAAACATGTTGAGATATATCTGGAATATTACGTGGAATTAGGTGTATATAATAGTGTAGTATAGGCGATTTTTTTATTATGCATTTGTTTTCCTTTCATATATTTATATATACAAATGTGAATTTGTGTAGAGTTACTCAGATGCGGTGGCAGATATGTTTGAACATGTTGACATTCAAAGATCGGCCTCGCCACAGGTATGCAATGCTTAACTTGACGAATCAAAAATCTGGGACGGCTCAGTTGGGTAAAGGTTAGCACGTTAGACCGGGAATCGAGTTTACCATTACGTGGTCCGAATGTTAACTTTCATACCCCATCCAACCCCTTCTCCAAGAAGCTTAAAACAATTGCGTATTGTAAAATTAAAACATTCAATGAGTAAAAGTTTAAATAGGTTACCGTATTTGTTGAGTAAAAAACGTTTTTAAACGTGTTTTATTGTTAAAGTATTCGTTATAAAATTCTGCTAATATAAGCTTTTCCATCGCTTAATAGAATGGAATTAAAACGGGACCACGTAAAGTCTATTCTCGGCTGTGGCGAGGCCGTAATTTATATTGCTCAAAATTACGCCTTTACAGCATATGCCCCGATGTAGAATAGCATTTTCTAGACGAAAACTATTGTGTATATAGTATATTAGTCTAATTAAAGCAGGATCCCAATGATCAGTACATGAAAAATGCTTATTAATAAAAGCAGACAATTCTCAAGTGTTTGCGTCTGTGTGATCAAGATTGATTCAGGACGTTTCGGCACCAAACCATTTCGACACCTAGGCGAATCGGCACCTAGACGTTTCGGCATCAAACCATCTCGGCATCTATTTAAACTTTTACCCTAGAAGTTCCGACACCCATTTATATTTGAGTATTATAATGAAGTAAAGAAATTAAATATTTTCTATAAGATCACTTGTAATTCATTTAAAATGCAAAGTTGATTGCCTTAACTGCAACTCCGAAACGGTTTTGAGTCTGAATACAACTAAAACATGAACATCAATAGGGCCTATATGATAATCACTTGTAAAATTTAAGTAAATATGACTTTTATATTATATTGTAGCATGGTCACTGAAATTCCCTTCGTAATAGCTCAAGTGTAAATCGTTTAATTGAAAATACTTGAATATGTTCCCTTTAACATGTATACTAATGTATACCTAAGACCAAATAAAAACTTATCTGCATTCATACAGTATCTTTTAATTCTTCACTTTACCTTCCTGTCATCTCCAAATCGACGACTACAGGTATGTGACTTGAACAAAGCCTCCACAAACTAACCCATTGTTAAAAATCGTCTACATATAACTCATGCGTTATACTTTTCTTGTTCACTTTATCGGAAAACCTGTGTGACATTTTTCTCTTTCTCAGAGTATGTTTTGATAATATATTATTTAAAATAGCATACAAAAATGTATTTGGATCGGACAAAGCTTCCACAGTTTCAAGAGGTTCACGTGTTATATCATAGAGAAAAGATGCTTCATCAAATCTGTAACAAAACTGTTTTTAATATTTTTATGATGGCTGAGACTACTTTTAATATATGACGTAGTCCTTGTAAAACATGTAGGATAATGAACTTTTCAATTTTTCAACGGATTGTTTTTCCTATTTTCGTAGTTTGATTACGTTCTATTTTGTGTTTATGGTTATTGCACGTTTCAAAGAAATCAAGAGATGAATGTGACTTGAAGCGATCTGCTGATAGGTTTTTGATCATCCATGCCATTTTTAATGAAACCTGAGAAAGGTTATTTGTATATGTAGTTGCACTTTCCCATGTTGCATTTTACACATATAGCAAACATATGTTCATTCATTCCGAATTGCAATTGGTTTTGTAAACGTTCCGCCTTAACCAATCCAGGGGAAAAATATAATAGTATAAAATAATCATTAACATCGGGTTTTTTAAATATGTTTACACATACATCTTGGCCTCGCTATTTTTCCATAAGCCCTTGATGAGTTTCAACAAACTTTGTTAGAAGCGTCAATATGACGTCTCGCTTTGGTTTAATATTTTTTATAGAGTTATGGTCATTTGAATGTTTTCACCGAAGTATTTTGTCAGCGCAATTTCTCGGATTTTCATCAAACTTTGCGAAAAACGTCAATATGAAGTGGAGATGCGCATATCGTCGTCGTTTTCCCGTTAGATACAATAAAATTACTTCTTAATTATGTATGCGTTTGCAGGGTATTAATCACCTTCAGTCATAGTTTACGTTCTAATTTTCTAAAAAACATGCTTTTTGTTAGGACCAACTAGACATTAAGATTTCTGTACCATTTCTGTAAACTTTCATGAAAATCCATCAAGTAGTTTCAGAGAAGCAGTCGACAAAAGTTGTTCTTATATAATTATATTTCAACAAAGATGGCCACTGGCAGCCATGTTTGACATCCATTTAAAAGAAGTTTTCTTTACTACCAAATATATGTCATTTCAGTCATTTCGGTAAAGTTTCCAAATTAATACCATTTACGGTTTTTGAGAAATAGACGTCATAAAATTGTGTTTTTAAAATATATTTTACCAGTGGTTGCCATTTTAAATTTTCATTCAACCTTATTATTACTTAAGACCAACTGGGGTAACACTCCTTTGGACGGACGGACAGGTTTGACGGACGCTCTACCACGGCATACGCCCAGCTGGAAAAAACTACTTTTGTGTTTCAACACAAACATTTGGCAACATTTTGGGACACCAAAACATACTAGCAACACTATAAAAATGTCACACGATCAAACTATAATACATATGATTACAGTATTATATCGCAACAGACATTCGGATTTGCAGAACAACTATATGAAAACGTCCGTGTCTAAAGCATGTGCAAGCCTCGTTTGGACTGGATGAAAGGCCAGTTGCAATGGGTAAGTCAATTATGTTTACTTAAATTTATTATTTATTTTGGATTATCATTTAGAATAGCTTTCAATCGTACGTGGCGGAGTAATCAGTAAAGTGTAACACCTTGTGTCAACAGTCGGATATGCATGTTGATATGATATTGTGCTGGCTGAACTGGTGATCCTCTTACTAGACATATTTTTCTTGAAGTTGATGCTAGTACTGTCCGTATGAGGTATTGCTGATTCATGATTCATAAAAAAAAATAATATTGTACACCATCTTGTTATTATATACTATTCTTGTTCGTTTAAGTATTTCTGATTCTGTTGTTAATGTTGTAAAAAGTTATATGTGACTACTTGTTTCAATAAAATCCTCCCATATATATTGGGACATCACTAACTATTTTCAGCTAACTCCCAGCATCTCAGGACTCCAGGCTCTGAAAATAAAAATGACATACATGATATTTTGTTTCAACTTAAATAGGTTACAAGTTGTAGAACTGAAATATGTAAATGAATAGTGATTATAGAACTTTTTTTACATGTACAATAAATTAAAAATAATCGTTTTCTGCTAAATCAACACATTTATTACCGGTATACCTTATTTAGAGCCGCCCCAATTGACACATAGAAATTCGAGAACCTGTCTTACTCTTACTAATGTATATATTAATAATTTCTATGGTTGTTTATCGTGCTTGGAGGATAGACTCCCCAGTTTCAATTCCAATCAAACAAAAGAGGCTGAGGAACAAACAAGGCTGAGGGAAGATGTATTGTGCGATTTAAACACAGAAACTCAGTGTTGCATGTGTGACTTGAACCGGAAGCTCCAGATTGCTATCATCCACCATGCTATTGCTGGGCCATGCCAGCACATTATGTTAAGTCGGGGTCTTGGTTAAGTTTAATAATTTAGATGTAATACAGGGACCTTTTTATTTTGTTTGTTTAATTTACATATGTACTAAGCACAATATGACCTATTTATGTGTCGATGTGCTGTAAAACACCATTTTTATTTTTAGTATAAAAAGTCTGGGACTAAGTGCAAGCACAGACCTAATAACAAATTATTAATATGTCTGTGGTGCAGGACTGGTGCACAATGCCACATATTTTGCAAAGAACAAACATTGATAAATTCATAGATTTTTGAAGCTGCGCTTACCTACATACTGGCTAATACAAGGCTCTTGATGTAGTTATACTGTGAGACTGGGAAATTTGACTTGAATCTGGCTATGGTAATACTGCACACTGCCTCTAGCTAACTTAGTCTTAGCAGACCTGAAAAAAACAAGTCATATATGATATTGTTTCATTTGTTTTTAATATTAATAACTCTGTCCAACTTTCTCAATGCTAACAATATCAGCATTCCATAACATTTTACTTAAAACACAACTGGAATTGAAAGTGGTGCTTTCCAGAAGATGATACTGTCCAAAATGTAAGTCACAGGTGGCATTCATGAACAAATAGTAGATTTTCAAGGCTTACATTTTCATCAATTATTCATCACTCATGTGTTCTTAAAAATTAACAGAATTAAGTTAATATATATCAACCACCACCGTTTTACATGTTTCAACGTTAAACACTTGTCATACAGAAATTAAAAGTGTATTTACTTACATAGGCTACAGTGCAGACAATGCCATGACCCATTTCAGGCATTTGCTGGTTGCTTCCACTTTTCAATTTTAATTCTCTACAATTGTCTACTGTAATAGATCTATTTGTTTGTAGTTTGTAAATTACGCACTCATGCAAAACTTGGAATTGTATACGATCGTGATTGTAACACTGTTTTAATTCTACTCCTGTGCAAATAAATTGAAAAATCCATCGGTCAATCGGGCCGTATGTGTAAACGATCTATCTGTGTATGTACACGGATCAGCATTATTTGACCTTTGAATGTGTGTGAGCTATTTTTAGCACATTCCGTAGCTATTTATAAACGTTCAATTCAATTCACAATATTTAGTTTCTGTGACTGTGTGACATTATGATGTTAATTTGTCCAGGGAGAAGTGGGTTTGTGGCGTGCGACTGACTGGCCCTGGGCTGGGTGTTTTTCTGTGTCGCCGCCATTTTGAATAGCCTCTGAAAGAGTGAAATGCAGGTACCAACTTTCAAAACGGGCACGCAAAATGTATATTCACGAAAAAATAAGAAATTTTCAAAAAAGGTAGATCAGGTAATGATCTTCGACTCCTGTCAATTTCAACAATATTTAAGAATATACAATTTTTGTACCCGTTTTGAAACATTGGCAATTTCGAAGAAAACAAAAACTAGTTTTTTTCGATCTTCGCATTTGTACCGCGATTTCCGACTATGATATCTCAATAAAACCTGTCAACACGATTGTTTTATAAATCTCCGACATAATAACTGACTTCTGATATGATTTGTTTTCTTTGCCATCTAGTATAAGCTTTAAACTAGTGTTTCTAAAAAGAGTACTATAAAATCCGCGCATCTGCACGTACTTGCAAAATGGGAACTACGTTGCCTCCAACACCAATTATTTATGTTTGAGTTATGCGGTTCAAGCACGTGAAATGACTTCTCTGCTCCCGTACTGATACAATAATGACGATAACAATGTTGACGTTACCATGCGCGACGTGGTATCAATGACGACATCAACGTCAACTCATGCATGACGTTACGGCGCTATTATATGCCTTAAGGTTGCAGAAACCTGAATACTTTCCCATAGACCTCCTGTGGCACCTGTCAGCTAATATCTCAAGAATTAAACACCAGCTTTTCTTTAAATTACCTTATTTCATAGATATTTCCATCACAAAGCCTTTGAAAGTGTGAAAAAGACAACTTTTCCAGCTCAACCTCTCTGCACATGTCTGAGTTTACAAACACTATTGAATCCGCACTGAATATTGACATGCAATTTCAATGGATGTTAAATTTTCAAAAACATGAAAAAATATTGTTTTATTGAATTTAATGATCCTAGCTGATGGGGATTATTTTACCAATAGTTTATTCTTCCTAACAATGCATATTGAATATTTCAAAGTTATATCTGCTGACCTCTGTGAACTTTCACTTCTGTACTGAATCGTACACAACAAAAGGCGGAGCTTAAGCCAGGCTATATTTAGCTGTACGCAGCCTTAATTGCCAGTCATTTTAACATATTAAAGATGTCACTAACGTCAAATCAATGATGTCATCAACGTCAAATCATACAATGACCTTACGACGCCAATATATATCTTTATTGATAATCTCAATGAGCTCATTTTAAAAAGAAAAAATATATAATGAAGAAATGGCGCTCTGGAATGCATGTAAATTCGACAAATTCCCTAGTATTTAAATTAAGAATTGACCCCGTTTGGAAATCGGGTATGTTAAGTTGTTCAATTCATTTGCTTTCCTTAATACCCTTTACGCATTTTCTTCACCATATATCCTCTCCAGTATAATGACCTGCACATGAGATACGTTGTGACCAGTTTCTCCAAACTGTTTATTTATTGGTTTATCCGCTTGGAGAAGGTGCACATCTCGTAGATGCTCTACAATTCTTTATTGTACATCCTTGGATGCAACAATATATGGTAATAATCTCATTATTTTCTTAAATAGTATGTTTGCGCATTATAACGAGCACATATTTAAACAACATCTACGTGTTGTGAGGAAAAGAATAGCTGACACCATAAAGTAACTGATACGATATGTTCCCTCTATATTCAGATCGTTTGTTCTTGCAGCATCTAAAGGCCGTGTTCTTTCATATAGAGTTCATTCCTATTTTTGTCCACAGGGGCCTCATTTTTGTAGGCATTTTATAGCCTAGTATACATAACGTTCTTGACTCAGGGGCGGATCCAGGATTTCATGTTAGTGGGGACTTAAGTTTTCCAAAAATAGTGGGGGCGTAAGTTCTCCAAAAATGAGTTAAGCAGGGTGCGGGTGTGTGTGTGTGTGTGTGGGGGTGGGGGGGGGGGGGGGGGTGGCATATGCCTTTTTATGGCCAGGTTTTAGTATGCTTGTTCTCTGTTCTTGGAAACAAGAGTGTTTAAGGTTTGGACACTTTTAACCAACGGCAGAAATTTTGGATGTCGCTTTGACCTAGTTTGAATAGTTAAAATTGGCCAAGTGGTTTATGTGGATAATTTATTTAAGCAAACGTTAACGGACGGACTGACAACGACGGACGAAAAGCTGTCGAAAAGCTGTCGCTATAGCTATTGAGCTTTTGATTCAGGAGAGAAAAAACGAGAAATATCGCCAAAATATTTACATGAGCAGTAGTTTAATAGATTCACCTATACCTTTTTTTAATCCCGATTCCAGTTCCCTCATGATATTAATTAACGCTCAGTATCTCTAACTTCTTCGCCCATCACACTCCTCCTCGCCCCTGGATGACCCTTGTGTGTTGGTTTAACGATAACTGAACAGTATGTCTAAATACAATACAGTATGACCTCGCAATCATTCAGGTCGGAGTTATGAAACTTACACTCTGCACATCTTTACAGTATGGTGATTAATTTTGTCACATTTACATTAAAACAAACAAATCGTTTTGAAGTTATAGTTTGGACACAAAACAGAATCTAACCTATTTCTTTAAGGAATACAATGAGCGGATAACAAAATGCAATGGGGTTTCACGTCCCGTTTAAACATCATTTAGGGTTATATTGAACAGCAACATCAAAGATTGACAAGCAAGGTTTTACGCAAGCGTAAAATAGCTGTCGAGAGAAATAGCATTATATCTGGGATGGAACTACTGGGAAGAAAGTTTGACACCATAACCGATCAATTTACGGGTGTGTTTAAACAATATTGAACAAAATAACATTGTCAGGAAGTCGTAAACAAACCACGACCGTCTTTTCTTACCAGAAATGTTCTTCCCAATATCTAACATGGTTTATGAAAATACTCAATGCTGATTGGCTATTGAGG